>QUZG01000216.1:10517-57382 GCA_003693545.1 Pseudonectria buxi
CCCCCCCCCCCCCCCCTGGCAAGTAGTCCAATAGTCACACAAAAACCGACCGTGAGCCACCTTTACCTCGATACCGACTCGCTGTGTTCGCATCTTGCCGACCCGGAAACGTCCTTCGGCCCTCGTTCAACTTGCCTCTTCCTCACGTCTAAACCCTGTGGGCAAAACTGCGGCCAGCCGGTTCTATCTCGATATCCCTCCAGCACCACCGCATGTCGTATCACCGGGAGGCCCCAGCATCCATCTAGCTAGTATCACGGTGCAGCATCTTGTCATACAGCTTCTCGCCATCGCCTGTCGCTTCTCGGCCCTTAATCTGCGGCTTCTCCGCCTCGCCGCCACCGTTTGACGCACTTGGGACTGACTTAAGGATCGCAGCCCTGGAACAGCTTTCCTCTCCTTACGCGCAATCGTCCACCGCCAATCTGTTTATGCAGATCTGTTAGGCGGGCGGGGTTATTGGTCTTGCCTGATCTGTCTCGACAACTTCGCAACCGAGGACTCGATTGCCTTGGTGTAACCAGCCGTTTGCCGTCATCAACCCAGAAAAAGGACTTGGCACAAAATATTGGTTCTCGCCTGACGTTGCTGGTTACTGTGTACAGACAGGGGAATGTTGACCTACATCAGTCTCTTCCGAGATACAAGTCACCTTTCCTCTCAACTTGGTGTTGAACTTTCAGGATAGAGAGACTGGCCTATTCTTGACAAAAGACCTGGATACGTCTCGGCCCTGTCGTTCCATGGTGCTAAGCAGCCTGCATACATCCATGCTCGCGAGTGCAAACCCCGTCGACGTCCCGCTTGGTCAACGTCGAGGCTTCTCGGATCTGGCTCGCATCGCCTTAGACCTGGCTTGGTCACCAAACAGGGCAGAGCACGACGCTTCTGCTCGCCTTCGGGCATATCCTTCCCCTCCCATGTCGGGGTCTCCGCCCCAATACTCGAAACCGCCGCAAGAGCTTAGTGGTCGTGGCCGAGCCCCTAGCAGCTATCCGACAACGAGCCCCCAAGATGCCTACCCCAGACCTTCTCTTCAGCAACCGCCAACCGACTTCCGAAGACCCCCCGACATGTCTCGAGCCTTACCTAGATTATTCCAGCAAGAATCACCAAACAGGATGTCTTATGCCTATCAAAGACCGGAAGAACACTTCCAAAGAGAAACGCCTTACCCGCCATCAGGGGCATCGGGACTGCCCCCACAGCACAGTTTCACGCCTTCGAGCGCTCCTGATCCGACAACAACTTATTCCTTGCCTAGTCGACCGCCGACTGCTGAAACCCAACAGATGACATCTCCCAAGTCGCAACGAAAGACCAAGGGCCATGTCGCATCTGCTTGTGTTCCGTGTAAACGGGCCCATCTCCGGTGAGTATCTATCCAATGCCAAGGAATTGGATGTCCATTGTTTGTTTTGTTTAATACTAATTATTAAACAGCTGCGACGGTATGTAATCGACGATACTTTTGTACAACTTCAGATCTCCATTGCTTCTCCCCTTTTGGTATTTTGGAGGAAATTCTACTTCATCATCACCCAGTCCCAGTTCTCTTCTCTTCAGCTAGCTGGTTTCACAGACGACTCGAAACTATCGGCGTCCGGCCTCCAACGAGTCACTATCACCGTTCACTTTCGTGGTTTACGAAAGCAAATGAATATTTCTGCTTTGGACGCTAACTTGAAAAACAGCCCAGAGACCTTGTTCACGATGTATCACGAATGGAAAGCAAGAGTCTTGTTTCGACGTCCAGCATAAGAAGCGGGGCCGTCCACGTTTAAGGGACGACAGAGATGCACGATACGACGCTTCGCGGTTCGCACAGCCACCAGATGCCACTGCCAGAAGGCCATTGAGCATTTACCCTTCTGGTGGACCGGGGAGCTCAGTGTACGGAGAAACCCTCCATTGTTTGCAGGCTTGTCGGATTCTGACCCCTTTTACTAGAGATTCAATGGGCACCCCCTACATGGACAGAGGCCCCGGCCGCGACGCCAATACCTATCCGACCGCATTGACCATCTCCACAAGGCCACCAGAACCTGGTGCATTCTTGAGCACCAATATGGAATTTGCCAAGGTTTCGCCAGTGTTCGTAGATGCTATTGGCGGGGTCAACATCTTGGGCTTGAACTTGTGCGACGTAGTCGTGCCGGAAGAGCGGAACAGGGTACTTGCTATACGGGATCAGTTTATTGAAGAGCAAAGAAGATATGAACCCAACTATCTTCCTCCAATTCTTGGCGGGCTGGACCATATCACCCAGAAACTAGGGTTTAGCCTGGAGGAGATGAGGCGTTACTCCCTTGAGCGACAAGAGTACCTAACATTCAGCGGAGTTGATGGGAAACCGTGGCCATATGCGGTGCGGCTAGGCCTTGCGAAGGAAGGTTCCACATATTACGTGGTGATGGCGTTGAATGTGCCCCCTCGGCACCATTATCCATCGCCTTCGTCCCTTGCCCGGGAGCCTCAGGGCTACCAAACACAGCCTCCGACCCCACAGTCAGCATTCTCCCAACACACAACCATCTCATCAGGGTTTGACCCCGTTGGTCGCCGGTTCAGCGATGGTCCTGTCGGTATACGGGCGGCGTCTAGGTCATCCTCACATATGCATTCGATTCACAGTCCAACCGTCGGCATCGGCTACTCAGCGTCATCCAATCGGCCAGAATACACTCCGCCGTCCTCCTATAACATTCCTAGAAGCGAACTGCCCCCTGGGGTTCAGCCTCGGCCGCAACCCTCGTTCCAGCTTCCCCCGATTAGAGCTCAACCTGGCCAAGGATCTGCTCCAGGAGAGCAGGTCTGGCCCCGCGATCGATCAGGCCGCGTTGACATAGGGGGCTTGATTGAGAAGCCCGAGACGCCTCGAAGACCACAGTAGTACCGCGGTCACCCGGTGTCGAGGCTTCCCATTCAGTAACGGACTGAAGACGACAGCTCCGCACATTTGAGCTTAGCAGACGCTGGGCGATACCGGTGACGAACCGCTTCAGGCGTTGTGTCTGTACGGTTGGATTTTTATTTTATCGAAAGCACTATTTGTATAGTAATTCGGACTACGGACTTGGTCAGTGGATACGTGCCTTGAAATGGGGCTTGAGGGCATCAGGACAGGCTTATGATTTGATTTTCAGGAGTAGGTGGTTTGTCATTGTAGCAGTCAGCGCCGTTTGTCAAGGCAAGACGCGGGAATATTTTCTATTGAATGGGTGTATGAGGAAACTCGACCTTGTTGCTTCCTTTGGAAGAGCTGTTGGATGAAGAAGCTCTTGTATGATACTAGCAAGCGTGGCGTCGGGGCAGCACCAAAGTTGGATGCTAATTGAGCAGAGCCAGAAAAGGCAAAAGTAATTTGGTCCTCAAAGATGCAGCGGCGGGGGGCTGGGACTCCCGGAATAGCTATTGACATATACAGTTGTGGACAAACCTGGGTTGACAGACACTAGAGGTTCACGTATCAGGGAGACAACGCTCAACAATCAACATCTGAGTTGGTGCAAGACAGCACGAATACATGATAACAGAGAAGACCCTGCAATCAGAATGATTTTGTGTCTAAACGAAATGTGGAGTGTTGATGAGGAATTGAAGCGGGTGAAACAGAAGGATGGGATGTGACGAGATATTGGAGGAACCAAGCAGCTGACTGGGAAGAAGCCAACGAAGTGCAGATGGGTAGGAGGTTACTGCGCCCTGGAGGATTGACAGCATTAAAAGACACATTTGTAGGCCTTGCCGCCGTTTTTGACTTTATGGTGGCCCAAGGCGACAGCCGTGTGGATGAGTCCATGGTTTTGGTTTCATTGGAGCGTGGAATGTGAAATGCAGGGCCGATGCAGGACGAGATGCACTGTACATGTCTACTTGTCCATGTAATTTGAGCTACGAAAACCAATAGAAACATCTACAAAGTCGGTACAAAGTAAGAGGCCAAATGCATTTTGATGGGCTTGGTTATTGACCCGTGCCGGCCACGGGAGGGTCGGTGGTCCGGGATCGCGGCCGAATATGTGGGTTTCGCGGCGCCGGAGACGATTAGGGAAAGCCCCGTACTCGCGCGGCGAAGCAGCAATGGCTAAACAAGGGCACGCAATACATTGCCTCCATCATCCATGGCTCATGTTATCCATTCAACATGGAAGCAAGGAGGAATCCCAGAATTACCAGCAATCACTTGCAAGCCCTGGCCGGTGATGCCAATGCGCCGGGGAAAACATAAGACAGTGCTGCCAACTACCAGCCCTACCAAGCAGTCCGATCCATGCCTCGGCTCAAAATCGAAATTGAGCCATTCCTCGGCGTAAATGAAAGGAGAAGAAGAAGGAAAAGGAGGAGGAAGAAGAGTAAACGTCTTAGTTTCTTCTTTTTTGGCGTTTTCGCTCTTGGCCCTCTTGGTACATGCTCTCGAGCTCCTTGCCCAGGCTGTCGGTGGCTGGAGAGACGACGGTGGGACTTAGCGTCTGGCTTTGGGATTCGTTTCCGGGGATGCCCTGGAGGTAGTAGCTGGTGACATCGTTGGTGGAAAGGAAGAGGTTGTCGGCCAAGCGGTGGCCGGAGTCGTCGACCTTGAGCAGCTGTTCCGACGTTACCGCCGGGTCGGTCCCGTCACGGCAACTGCGGAGTCGGCTACGGGTAAGGCGTTTGGCGTTGGCTCTGGTGATGACGGAGGAGATGGATGGGCGTTTCAGTTGAGCTGGCGACGTGGGAGACGTTCTGGGGTCGTTTTGGTCGGGTTCAGGCTCGTTGATGGGTCGGTCTCGCACTTGGACAGATGGAGGCCTACCAAGCAAGCTTGGGATCAGCAAGATGAATGGTAGAGAGAGTTCCTGTGACTGCTTACCGAGTGGGCGGCTCGCATCGCAGTGAGGTATCCTTTGTGGAACAGGGCATGATTGGTCAATGGACGGGAGCCGCAGGTCTCTGCGTATCACTCAAAGGCGGTCGGACCCGAGGAGACGAAACATGGGAGGGTCGGGATTAGCTGATGATTTATACGCGGGAGGAGGAACGAGGGCATCGTATCCTCTAGCGCCTAGATGCACATGCATGTCATGGACAGCTCTGGTCATGTCCACCGTCTGCTGTCCGCTGGTGCCCAGGACTTGATGCTCGGGACTGGGCAGGGCTGACTGACAGTCAGCCACACCGCTTGGTTGCTGGTTGCTGGCTGCTGGCTGCGGACGCTGCTTACGCCTCAGTATCGAGGAAGACTAGAGTAGATGGGGCTAGATGGCGACAGGGGCAAGCTGGATGGGACGAGTCTGGGTGATGTGATGGAAGATGGACGATGCGGCGGGCTCCTTACTTGATGAGGCGCGTCGGGCAGTGCGCATCACCATTGCCAATGCTGCAGATAGATGCAGGCCGACATGCCGGCGCATGTCGATACACAGATTCCGGGCACTCGGTATCCAGGCAAGTGTTCAATATATTGTCGACTCCTTTTGTCTCTACTCCTCCTCAGCGACATTAAGTTACATAGTAGACCTTGCAGTCATGCTCCTTTCCACCGCGGTTCACGTCGTTGGGTGGACGATGCAATACGAGCTGCCCATTTCAGCAAAGAGTGACCAAGCCACAGCACCTTGGGGGCTATGGGGGGTTTTTGGGGGCCGGTTTGACGCCAGAATAACCGGGAAAAGACTCCAGACTGCAGTGTGTCCAATAGCGGCAAACACGCAGTCATCAGAATCTTGGCTTGGTCTTTGAAGGATCACGGGTTGGGGCTGCAAGAAAGACAATGTTTCAATGCCTTCGTTTCGAGTATTCATAGAGGTTCTCAACACCGAGTACGACACACGACGAAGAGACGCAAGCACTAGAGATAAAGAAGAATGAAAGCCTGCCCTCTTCTCAATCTCGGACAGCGAACTGAAACCGAATGCGTTGAACTCTAGGTATCCGCGAGGCGAAGTCAGTGAGACAACAAGGCTCTACTCGGTACTCTGACGTAATGACAAGAGTTGGTGAGGACAAAGCAAAGAGAAGATGCGCCAAACGTCATACCCCAAGACAAGAAGCCTTGTTTGAGCAAGAGACCAACGTTGCCGAGAGAGAGGCGGACGGGCACAAGTTAGGCTTCCTTTGAGGCGGACTGATGAGGAACTGCGGATGGAATGGAACGCTGGTTACCGGGTAAGGTCACGTGGCTGCGTGGGATGTTCGCGCTGCCTATTATCAATGACATGTGTAAGTTTAGTCCGCTTCACCATAAACCTGCGTGTATCAACCAACCCTCGCTTTCGTTGTCCTCTCCGTCTCTTGACTTCAACTTGTGCATCCTTGGTGCCCTAGGCTTTGTGCTTAGTGCACATGTCAACCCTTGCGGGCGTGGACTGTGTTCACCAGAGATTGCCCAACTATAGCAACCCGTCCGCCTCGCCTCAACAACCCCCGGCAGCGAGGTGAGAGTGAGGCAAGCTGCACAGGAACGACGCGAGAATCGCCTTCGCCATGTCTGACTCGATGGAGATCGATGCGCCCACAGGCACTGGCACTGGCACTGGCACCAAGAGAAAGGCGGATAGTGAGCCCGAAGGCCTACGACCTACCCGCAGAATCAAGGCAAGCGGCCGCCGTGGCTCCGTTTCATCCGCCGAGACTAACTGCGCCTGTCCTTTTTGCGCTTTGTAGGCCCTTGACCCTAGTGTCGTCAACAAGATCGCTGCGGGAGAAATCATTGTGGCACCAGTCCATGCGCTCAAGGAGCTGATTGAGAATGCCGTCGATGCTGGCTCGACCAATCTCGAGGTTCTAGCCAAGGAGGGCGGCCTGAAGCTCTTGCAGCTCACCGACAACGGCTGTGGTATTCAGGTATGCAGCTTCTCTCATCCATAGACCAGCGTTGGCACACCCGCATTGTTGACTTTCTAACTAGAAAGAAGATTTGGCTATCCTCTGCGAGCGACATACCACCTCCAAGATCTCTACCTTTGAAGACCTCACTTCTATTGCCACCTACGGCTTCCGAGGCGAAGCCCTTGCAAGCATCAGCCACATTGCTCACTTGACCGTCACCACCAAGACCAAGGACTCAAGTCTCGCATGGCGGGCTCATTATCTCGACGGCCAACTGGCCCCGGCCAAGCCTGGCCAGACCGCGGAGCCAAGAGGCGTCGCTGGTCGTCCTGGAACTCAGATCACAGTCGAGGACCTATTCTTCAACATACCCTCGCGCCGCAAGGCGTTCCGCTCTCCTGCCGATGAATTCAACAAGATCATCGACATTGTCAGCAGGTATGCGATCCACTGCGAGGGTGTAGGCTTCACTTGTAAGAAGGCCGGCGAGTCCTCTACGAGCTTGTCGGTGCAGGCACATGCAAGTATCGTGGATCGCATCCGACAGCTTCACGGCAGCAGCGTCGCAAATGAACTGCTCGAGTTCTCCACCGCCGACGACCGCTGGGGTTTCAAAGCCAATGGTTACGCAACAAATGCGAATTATTCCGTCAAGAAGACGACACTTCTCCTTTTCATCAACCATCGATGCGTCGAGTCAACCGCCATCAAAAAGGCCATCGAGCAAACGTACGCCAACTTTTTGCCCAAGCAAGGTCATCCGTTTGTCTACCTCAGCCTCGAGATCGACCCGGCCAGGGTAGACGTGAATGTCCACCCTACCAAGAGGGAAGTGCACTTTCTGAATGAGGATGAGATTATACAGGGTCTTTGCGAACACCTTGAGTCGAAGCTCACGGCCGTCGACACGAGCCGGACATTCATGACCCAGACCCTGCTACCTGGCGCTAAGAATATTGACGACTCGCCACGGCCTGATGGTGACGGAACGCCTGGACGGGCCACGCCTATGGCCAAGAAAGCCCGGAGAAACTCCAACAGTCTTGTGCGGACCGACACCTTTGAGAGAAAGATTACATCCATGTTTGCGAGAGCTGAGTCGGGCGACTCCCCGACACCTGGACTCAGAGGAGAACAACCTCGGACAGTATCTGAGAATATCGAATATGAAACTGTCGACCGCGATTCAGTAACATGTCGACTCAACAGTGTCAAACAGCTACGGGCAGAAGTGCGTGAGGATACTCACCAGGAGCTCACCGAGGTCTTTGCGTCACATACCTTTGTTGGGGTTGTGGATGACGACCGTCGACTTGCGGCGATACAGGGGGGCGTCAAGCTATACCTGGTCGATTACGGGCACACTTGCTACGAATACTTTTACCAGCTCGGATTGACCGACTTTGGGAATTTCGGCACCATACGCTTTAGTCCTTCTCTGGACCTCCGAGAGCTACTACGGATGGCGGCTGAAGCGGAGAAGGACGCTCTCTGTTCCGACGACGACGATTTTGACACGGACGCCTTGGCGAGCCGCGTTGCTAATCAGCTGATTGAGCGGCGTGAGATGCTCCTTGAATACTTTTCCCTCGAGATATCACCGGCAGGTGAACTCTTATCCATTCCGCTCCTTGTCAAGGGATACACACCCCCTGTCGTCAAACTGCCCACCTTTCTCCTTCGCCTCGGGCCCAATGTCGATTGGACCGATGAAAAAGGTTGTTTCAGTTCGTTTCTCAAAGAGCTGGCGACGTTTTATGTCCCCGAGAAGCTTCCGTCCCTCCCCGGGGATGAGCATAGCCTTCGAGAGGAGGATATACCGGAAGAGGTCAGCGTACGCAGGCAGCATGTGCGATACGCGGTGGAGCATGTACTATTCCCAGCGTTCAAGGCGAGGCTGGTGGCGACCAAGGCGCTCATGGACGGCGGCGTTCTCGAGGTGGCTAGTCTAAAGGGCTTGTACCGGGTGTTTGAGCGATGTTAGAAAGGATATCATGTTGCTCGGTTTGGGGGGGGGGGGGGCTTTTGGCGTTTTACTGCCATGTATGGCGATTTCAGTGATGAAGGTGCGAATTTGCGTGGGCAGACGTGCTCTTGGCTGGGTTATAGGCATCATGTATACACAACACAGGCTCATGGCTCGAAAGTGATGGATGGGATCAATGGCAACACTACAGATGGGCTAACAACACCACGGTGGGTAGTTGAGACACGGGCAGAAGAAACCGGCGCAAATATGTACAGATATGTGCTTTGTCCAGGTTGAATTCCATTTATATGCTATCATAAACTCTTCTCCTTTTCCTTTTCCAGAACCTATGCCGTCTTGTGCTTCTTCTTGTATGCGATGAAGCGGTTGAGATTCAGTACCGCCTCCTCGGCGCGGGTGCGGAGTTCGCTCTGGGCCCGCTTGTCAATTGTCTTGACCATGGCGCGTGCCTTGGGCAGCAGCGCCTCAAAGTGCTTGAGGAAGTTGTCCTTCCAGAAGACCTGGGCGTCGTAGGCGTAGTCCTCGTCGCCGTAAATGTCGAAGAGCTGGTTCAGGGCCTCGACGGCCTCGGCGACGGGCACGTCGGGCAGGCCGGCGAGCAAGGTGATGAGGAACGTGGCGACCTCGCGGTTGAAGTCTACGGGGGCCGGGTCGAGGGCCAGCTGGCCGAGGACGCCGATGCACTTGACGCCGAGCGTCTGGAAGGGATCGGCCTCGTCGTCGTGGTCGGCGGCGGCGGCGGCGGCGGCGGCGACGGCTGCGCTGTTCCTCGTCGCCTTGTAGAGCGACATGAACTTGCGGTGCTCGTCGACGGCAATAGGCGCGGTGCCGCGGAGGGTGCGGGCGACGGCCCACGCGAGGCTGGTGACGTGCGTGGCCAGGGTGACGTCGGCCGTGTCCGAGGCGAGGATGGGGGCGACGACCTGGGTCCAGAGGGCGCGGCCGGCGGGCTTCCAGGCGCGGCGGACGGTCGAGTTGTGGGCGTCGGCGAAGTCGATGAGGGAGACGGACCAGGCCAGGTTGTTGAGGGCGGCGAGGGCGTGGCCCTGGAGCCGGATGGTGGTGTCGTCGGTGGGCGCGGCGGCGGCGACGCGGATGAGCTCGGGGAGGGCCGTGGTGAGCATTGACTTGAGGACGGGCATGTCTCCAATGTCGTCGTCGTCGTCATCGCTGGCTGCGCCCGTAACCATGTCCATATCTGCCTCTAGCTCGTCCTGGTCCATCTCCGCGTCGTCTTCGTCGTCATCCTCGCCTTCACCTTCGCCCTCGACATCGACCTCGGCCTCGTCGTCCTCGTCGTCCTCGGCTGCTTCATCCGCATCGCCCATCTCTTCATCCTCCTTGGCGTCCCCATTGGCCTGCTTCTTGGCCTTGGGAGGTTGCTCCGCGTTGGCAGAGGCGTTGATGCTTGTCCCGATGGAGGCGAGAATCTCGAGCGCCAGCTGCTGGCACTCGATGGGGTTGGCCCAGCCGGTGCCCCCGGGCTGGGTCTGGCCTGGCTGAAACGTGCTGATGGCCGCTGAGAGGGTGGGAATGAGGTATGAGTCGTCGGCACCGAGAGTCAGGTCGCTCTCTTGTAGTGAGGCAAAGAGGTTGTGCAGGACGCCACACGCTAGGACGCCGTCGCTGTTGGTCTCCTTTCTTAGAGACATTAGAGAGTCGTAGCGCTTGGAGCTATTGGAAGAGACAATCTTGCTCGCGAGCTGCTCATTGTCCTCGCATAGGATCATCAAGCAAGCTAGAGCGTCACTCCTGAGCGAAGCAATGTCTGGGTTGGAGGCAAGCTCATCAGAGACTAAGAGGAAGAGCAGGTGTGTAATGGTGGAGTTGGCAGCGATGGCTTCGAGAATATCGTCCTGTGCCTCAGCCAACGCAGTGAGAAGAGTGGTCAGAGACGAGGCAATGCTGAGGACGAAACCCTGCTCAGCCTTGGGAGTCTTGCTGAAGTCGGACTCCTTGGAAAGGAGCTTGTTTGAGATCTAGTCCAGGGTATGTCAGTGATTGCATCGTCGTCATGTCGATACTGGGCTCGGCTTACAAGTTGGCACGCATACTCAATGGCAGTGAGCACATCGACGCGGTACAGGTGAATGGCAAAGTCAGCCTCCTCCTCCTGCGCAAGAATCTGCAAGATGCCCCAGCCAGCAGCCCGACTCTCGAGGGCCGAGTCGGTGAGGGTCTGGGTGAGGATGGTGTGGACAATCTGCTCGCGCAACAGCAGCTTGCGACATCTCGAGTCCTGGATGACGTTTGAGACGGCGGAAGCGGCGGCAGATCGGGACTTGGGGTCGGCGCTCTGCAGATCCTTGATGACGGGGAGAATCTTTGCTTCGCGCAGGGCAGCGAGCTCGGGATCTGAAGGAGGCTTGACGGGCTTGGTGATGGGGTCCTTGCGATGAGCTGCGTGGCCCCTGTTTCTGCGGGACTTTGCCATTTTGATGCTTGGAACAGTCGGTTTACTTGGTTTCGCTTGCTGGGAATGAAGAAGATGAAGAAAAACCTCGAGGCAAAAGGCAGTTTGTTGTGTGAATCGATAATTTGATGTTGCCCATGAGACGGTGGGTGAAATTTTAAGAGCTTCTGCGAATGGCGGGTCTTTATTGGCTGGGCTGTAATGGCGGGGCAGCCGATGGTATGGATACTATTCGACATGACTGCTTGGAGAAGCGTGCGTGCACTCAAACGACACGGAAAGCCTAGGAAACTGAAGGAAATAAATGGCTTCAAAATAGGAGAGTTGAATAAGCGACTCGATTTGCAGTTTTGGCGGACAATTTGCCCTGGGATACAAGTTGTGCTGGACTCGACGAGGTGTCATGATGCACCGCCAGAGTTCATGATCGTCGTTATCTCAGATTACATACGATACCTCCAAGGTACAACTTACACTAGCCACGACCCTGTGACACGCCGCCACTGCACAAGCCACCATGGCATAAGAGCTTCGGTAGCTACAATACTTAGCTACAAACAAACAACCCAACACCTTTCTCACCACGTTTCGTTTCCCTCTGCTAGCTACACCAGACCAAACCTCTCTGGCGCCTCACTCTTCTCCTCGTTCTGCTACCCCTCCAGGGCGCGTTGCAATGCATGGCTGAGGCCGCCATGTGACATCCAGCTTCAGCTTATCCCTGACGATCCAACCTCCAGAACCGACATCGACATCGACATCGACATCGACGACACGCCTACCATGGCCACGACTTCACGAGGCAGGGCCATGTCGCGATTCTGGCCAGGCGACGAAGAAATGGCCAAAAAGGACGACGACCTCTACGCGCCAGGCCATCCCAAGCTGGCTGCTCAATGGCATGCCGCTCGCCCTCCGCGCCGTCGCGCCGTCGCACGCCTCCTCGCATACGCCATCGTCGGCTTCCTCGTCCTCTTCGGCCTCTTTCGCCTTCTCAGCCCCTCACCCGACGCCCAGGTCCAAGGATCGCAAGATGGACTCAACCCTTCCCGCCGGACACAACCCCCGGGCGGCAAGCATGCGACCGTCGAGCAACAACCCAGGACATACCATGGTCCGCTGACGTTTCCGGTCCTCGCCGACTCTCTGCATGCCATAACAGCAACGGGCGGCGGCTTCAAGCGCAACAGGAATGTTCTCTTCGCCGCAGCCAGTCTCCGGAGCGCCTCCACTCTGCTCCCAATGGCCTGCAAGATGGTCGCAGAAAAGAACAACCACGTCCACTTTGCCCTGATAAGCAGGAGTGAAATCTCCATCAAGGACCTTCTGGATATCAACGGTATCGACGACTCATGTACACTACACTTGCATGGTATGGACTTTCTGTCTGCCCATTTTGGAGGCCATTGCTCTGACAACGTGTAGATGCCCGCCCAGATCACAATGCCGTAGCCACTGAGCTAAGAATGGCCATGGGCGCTGCTCGCGCTCTCTGTAAGTAGACAACCCAGGTGTTTCCAGGATATACCATCTAACCTGCGTCCTCAATAGACCATATGAATACGTTTATGCACCCGCAAGCCATCATCGTCGACGCGACCGATGACGAGGAGCAATATCTCCTGCGTGGTTTCCGCGACCAAGCCAGGTCCACGGGAGCCGCCCTCATCGAGCTGCCCAAGTCACCGGGCACTCGGCTGGCCTATCTCACAAAGCTCGACGCGGCGGCCTTGGCATGTAAGAATACCTTCCTTGAGCACATCGGTAACGGTTGCTGACTAGACGTTTCCAGCTTGGAACCAGGTACACTTCGATATCCTGATACATGCCCCCAAGACTGGCTCGGCGAATCTCGAGAGACTTCTTCGATCTCTTAAGAATGCCGATGTTAGTGCCATGTCCATCCCGCATCTCACCCTGGAACTGCCCTCGGTCATTGAGAAACCCCTAGAGACACTGCTCTCTTCTTTCAAGTGGCCGCCAAAGTTATCGACGCAGCTTAGCCAGCCGCAAATGCTCTCCCTTCGTCATAGGATTCCTCGCCAGAAACTGACCGAGGAGGAAAGTTCGGTTCGATTTCTCGAGTCGTTTTGGCCGAGTCAACCAACGCATTCGCATGTCCTGGTGCTCTCTCCCCATGCAGAGGTGTCACGGCAGTTCTTCCATTGTAAGTCTACACGGCCCAGACACAACGGATCATGCTCACACATCTAGACGTAAAATTCGCGCTTCTTCATTACCGCTACTCGTCCATGGCTTTACTCCAGGAATGGGATCTGAGAATGATGGGCATCAGCTTTCAGTCCCCAACCACCCAACTGGACGCGACGACGCCCTTCAAAGCTCCCGAAGGTTCCGGAAAGGAGGGAAGCAGTACCACGCCGTTTCTGTGGCAGGCCCCGAGCAGTGATGCCGTGCTGTTCATGGGGGACAAGTGGGTAGAACTGCATGGATTTGTGTCACACATGCTCGATAAGCAAAGCTCGAGGATAGACACGCCGGCTGTTTTGGCCAAGAAGGAAGTCAGCAAGAAGCAGCCGGCGTGGCTGGAACACGTCTTGCAGCTCTCGCGCCTCCGCGGTTACTTTACCTTTTACCCTAGCCAGGAGACGGCGAGCGTGATTGCCGGGGCTCATAGCGACTTGCGTGGTACGCCCGAGGAGTTCATAGGCGACGACGACGCCCCGAACCAGGATGGCGCCGAGAATGGCGACGCAGACCACGCAACCTCGACGTTTGATTCGACATCCGCTGTGGATATGCTGGCAACTCTACCACAGGGAGGCACCATGCCGAAACTGAAAGAGCTGTCCATCCTGTCGTGGGACGGCAAGCGTTCGGACATGGAGCGGCTGGAGACGGAGGCGTTGAAGTATACAAAGGTCTTTCGACGTGAGGTAGGGCAGTGCCCGGAGGACGCGCTTGAGAACGACTCAGTAATAGCGGAGGAGGATGCTGGCGACTTGTTTTGTAGCGCCAAGAGCGAGCATGCGTAAGGACTCTTTTCATGTTTAATGTTTGGCCGGATACTCGACAGGGCATAACTTGCGGTAGAAGCCATGGAGGGAACACTCCGCGCGGAGATGATTTTGTAACGTGGGATAATGATTCCTTCTACTCTTAGATATACATGTAATAACGAACAACCTCAAGAGGTTGAGTCGCGAACTTTTGCAATGGCAAGCAGGATAACGCAGGTTCCCACAATGGACACTGCTGTTACCGTGAGGATCTGGGATCCGTGTTAGCTCATTTCAGATCAGTACGACGCTTGCTGGCCGGTCGTCTCTATTAAAATTAAAATAAAAGCCGCCCATGTTTGACGTACCGCATGAGTCTTCCACCCAGTCTGCACAATGGCTGCGCGCTGGCCATATTTGTTGACGGTAGCTACTCGACAGAATGAGCATACATCTTTCCAAGACCACGTCGCACCATAGGAGACGAGCCACTGACTGATGTAGTTGCCGACGCCCGCAAATAGGGTCAAGGCAGCGAGGGCCCAGAAGATGGAGCCGAGGGGCCTGGCAATGCGCAGCTCGAGGGCTGTAGGTTCCGACTTGAGATGGAACGAGACGGTGATGGCGACGGAGACGACGGCCATGTAGATGGAGAGACGGAGGTATGAGAGGAACGCTGACGAGGGCGACGGGCGTTACTTTAGAAACATGGCCATATGAAATGCCGAGTGAATGGGGCTTTTGTACTTCTCTCGTTGGCGCAGTGGTCCCGCGCATCGCTGCTCTCATTCTCAAAGAGCAGCGGCCCGAGAAAGGGCCAGCGGAAAAAGGTCGAGGGTCCATCTTCGCTGGCGATCGGCGACGATTCGAAAGGGTCAGCAATGGGTCTAGAAGACAGGAGGAGATTCACGTAGGTAGGTGGGTGGTTTACCTGATTTCGCCCACCTCAATGGGTTTGGTCAGCGCGGCGAGCGTGGTGCCCAGGCTTGCGTGGGTAGTGAGAGCCTCGTCGTCAATTGCCGGATAAGGAGCCGAAGACATGGCGAGTGTTGCCCGAGGCGGTGATGTCCAGCTTTGAAATAGTGGTGTTGATGGTTGTAAATGTTGGCGTTGATGTTGTTGATGTTGGTGTTGGTGTTGTAAGTTATGCGACTGTGGATGAGAGTGTGGCTTTGAATGCATTTGCGTCATGTGGCTGGGGCAAGGTGTTGCTGCCACTGCTCCTCCTTCTGGCAGCTGTGCCGAGGACCACAGACTGACTATTCGTCTTTGACTTGATATCACCAGAAAACTGACCAAGAGACAGTCAGTATCTTACACCGTTTTTTCTGCTCTTTTCATGCATCATGTGTCCCGTTGTTGGTTGGTTGGCCGGTCCACAGGGTAAGCCGTTCGGTATATACACGTCCTATACGAGAGCTATACTACGTCTCTATAGAGACAATATTCTACAATGTCTCTGGAGATTTACTCTTCTTCAAGAGCTTCCCGTTTAGAAACCCCAGACTTGATCCCATCGTCTCGTCTCCTGGCCCAACGGACCATCCAGCCGCCCGAATCGCGCCGGGAGCCCCGTGTTCGCCTCGGGAAGACAAATCCACTCGCGCACGCAGTCGGGCACCTCCTCTTTGACGTGCGCAATGCAAATAAGTGCCTGGCGATCAGATAGTCCCGGTATCTTGACCTGCCCGGCCTGAGCCGCCGCACTGTCGACAATGTCCACGCCGCGGTACGCCTTGGCCTCGCCCTCGTTGAGGAATAAGGTGCATTTGTCGCGTACCGCCTCATCCATGCCGCTAAAGGCCTCGTCCAGCACCACCACATCGGGACTCTTGATCATGGATCGGACGAAAAGGGCCACGCGCTGTGCGCTGAATGAAATTCCGCCAAACAAGGCATTGTCCGCCCAGGCAAGATCCTTTGAGTGGGGTGTCGAGAGGTAGTTGGGGTTCAGTTCTGGCTCAAACCACCGCAGTGCCGCTTCAACTCGCTCCCGCGCAGCTGCGTCTAGCTTGGGCTTTACGATAAACGTATCTGCCCAGGCATTCTCAATTACCTGGCGTACCGTGAGACTGCGCGGCATATGCTGGTGGACTTCGGGGCTTGAATGTCCGATACGGGACTGGATATCCCAGAAAGTCAAGGGCCGCTTTCCTGAGCCGGGCTCTGGCAGCCGGGCCCTACCAAAGAGTCTAATAGGCAGAGAGTAGACCTGTGGATGGTCCGAACAAAGAAGTGACACAATAGTCGTCTTTCCTGACCCATTGGGCCCAAAAACACCCCATCGCTCGCCGCGGCGAACCGTCCACACGAGGCCTTCTTTAGGACCTTGGGGTGTTTGTTCCGTCCAATCCCCCAGGGCGATGCGGCCGCCATACTGGACCTTGCAGCCGTCCATCTCCACCAAAGGCTCGGCATCAGCGTGGACGGGCTGGAGAGCATGGAGCGACGCTTGTGACTTGCTTGCATCGGCCGAGTGACTCGGAGGACTCGATGGCAGTGTCCGACCAATATCGGTCAGAGAGTTGAGAGGCAGCTTCTCGTCCTCGACAAGACCACCCTTTCGAACGCCTTGGATGTACTTTTTCAAGCCATCCAGAACCTCTTCCTTGGGACCCATGGAGCTGATCTGACAATCCGTTCTCAGATACACGAGGTGAGTGATCCATTCGGGTACCGGGTCCTGGGGCCGCGCGCTCAACACCAGTCGCGGGCTCTCGTTGGCAGCTAAAGACTGTAGCAGGGGGCTCAGGCTCGAGACGGTGGGCGGGTCTAGGCCCATGAAGGGCTCGTCGAGGAGAAGGACTTCGGGCTTGGTCAGCAGGGCGCGCGCAATGCGAGCTCGTCGGCCCTGGCCGTTGCTGAGAAAAGTCACGGGTAGGTCGAGGAGGTGTGCGATCCTCAGGTCCTTGACGATACGACCCAAGCTCTCGTCCTCGACTGCCGTCTCGAGTGGGTTCAGGTCGGTATTACCCAGTAGATAATCTCGAAGCGAGAAGTCGGTCGTCTCTCGTCGGGACTCGTAGCGCGCAGACAGATAGGCCGAAGTGGTAACGCTACCGCCGAGACCGCCGCCCTGCTCAGCGTCAAAGCCAACATACTGGATCGCCTTGGCCGGCGTCCTCAGGCGAGCCGACACAGCATTGGTCGACAGGTATGGATATGATCGGGCCGTAGGCGGGTTGCAGAGTAGGCGGCCGCGGAGGGCGTGCAGGAAAGTCGTCTTTCCGGAGAGCGAGGGACCGACAATGCACCAATTGCGCGGCTCGGGCGAGGTCGAGGGCAGCTCGAAGCTGAGGTCGCTGAAGAGAGGTGGGTTCGGCTGGGACGAGGCCGAGTTGGGATGGTGGCGGTAAAAGGTGCCATTGGCAATGCGGATAATGGGCGTGCGGGAAAGCTGCCTCATGACGCCGGTTTTCTGCCTCTGAGGGCCGACCAAATCATGTCAGAATCACCGAAATTGATCGGCTTGGGCTTGGAGAATGACAATGGCAATGGTTGAGATGGATAAGTTAGAGGATGGAGAGAGTGACTGACGAGGCCGGTGTCGGGCCATGACCGGGATTAAGAAAGACACCTGCCGGACTCCACACGAGCAGCGGTACGTACCGCTCAGGCCTCTCAGGCCTACCAGGTCTACTGGGCCTAGTGCCGCGAGGCTGTTCGCAGCCTGGAGCTTCCTCCAGCACCAATCCAATCCAACCCACTACATCCACCATATTAATCCATCACGACCATCCCATCCCGACCGCCTCGACAACTCTCTAGACCCGATAGAACTCAGTCTGGATACCACTTGTGCTCGCCCCTTTCCAGTCGCCGCACTCTCATCCGCCATAATGGTAAGCTAGCCCATCCCCATCCCCATCCCCATCCCCCATCATCACTACCCATCGTCGTCATCAAGCAAGCTTCGCCAGCTAACCCCAGCCCGCGCAGTCGCAATCCATGCGCTTCATCCCCGCCAACAGCAACGCCCAGTCCTTCTCCCACACCGGCCACTCCTCGTCAGCGCCCTCGGCCCCCGGCATCCACGACACCCTCCGCCACGGCGTCGGCGCCTCCCCCTACGATGCCCGCGACAACCAGCCCGCCTCTGCCCACCCGCTCGAGGCCCGCCTGAAGAACTGGGAGGCCACTCAGGAGGCCGTCCGCATGGAGACGCTCAAGCGCACCTTTGGCATGGCCGAGCCCATCCGCCGCGGCATGGAACTCAAGATTGTCCGCGACAGCGAGTGGCGCCCCATGGCCCTCGGCAGCGGCCTGCCGCCTTTGCACGAGGAGATCCTTCGGGGCCGTGAGACCACCATTACCTGGGAGGACGTCTTTACGGGCGATGAGTCGAGAGGTGTTGCGGGTTTCCACGACGAGATGGAGAAGAAGCTGAGGATCCAGTAATCTTATACGGGGTTAGTCAGGCAATCTCATGTATAACATTCATGATACACGGGACATAGGCAGTCCATAAAGACAAGATTGCTGATAGTAGTCCCACGTGCAAGTGATATGTATGTATGATTGTAAGGAGCGGACCAAGACGCGGAGCAAAGGACCTGCCTTTTTATCCTGACAAGGACAAGCCAGCCCGCTTCAAATCTAGCATGACATATGGACCCCCGACGAGAATAAAGGGAGGAAAACAACAACAACAAAGCATTAGATTTATACACATGTTACGCCAATGTAGACTCCAATAACCCCCATCTTCCAGCGTCGTTCCCGTCATCGCTGTTCAATGTGCAAAGTGGTAGACCAAGAAAAAAAGAAAAAGGAAACGAGAGGTGTAGGGAGGTGCTCCCAGTGTCGGGTCCCTCAAGAGACGAGCGGGCCATGCCGACTCGGTAGGCAGACGTCCGTCCCATCGTCGCTTTGGGAGTAGGCGAGACTTTCGAGTCTGGTACTTGGTGTATGGTGACAATAGGTCTACATTGGGAGCATAGGCCCCGTCGAACAAGTCGCCGGGCTTCAACAACAGGTGCGATGTCGCTTATAATATCACGCAGCAACCCCCTGATCGCTCGCGTTGGCCATTGGATCCCCCTGATGACAGATGCTTGCTTCCACTCTTGGGCTCCTCTTCATCGAGGTCCTGGGGTCGAATGCTCATATGCACGACGTTTGGGTTTTCGGTACTGAACTGGTACTCTAAAAACTTTTGTTAGCAAGATTGATAGCATCAATATTAGGCCATGAACCTACTCCGGAGCGGCTCCTTATCGTCCAACAACTTTCCAAAATGAATCAATCTAATGCTGCTTGGGCTGGCCGGCTTCGACTCCCAGTCGCTCCTCCATTCCCGCAATATCAGCTCCTTAAGGGTATAGATGCTGATGCTGAACGGGTCAGGCTGGCCGCTTTCAGTTTGGTCAGGTACCGCAACATTCCTCCTACTCAAGTACTTGGCGTCGATCTTGTAGGGATGTCGACTCCCGGTAGTGAGAAGCAGAGTGATGTTGCAGACAGGGCCCGAGTCTGGGCTGCCGGCGGAGACAGCTCCAATGTCGTCGACGGCGGGACCGATGGCCATGGAGTCTTGCCTCTCGGCTGACGGGTGCGGAGGAGCATGCTCCTTGTCCTTATCCTTGGGAACAGAGGATGTTGCGTCGTCGGTGGAACGGTCGGGATAGGATGATGCGGCAGCGGACGACGACGGCTGTGTCTGGTCTCGTTGGGCGGAAGGAATGCTTTCCATCGGGACGGCATCCCTGGGCTGCTGGAGGGGCGTCGATGACTCGGCGGCGGCGGACCTGCTGCCGGCAGCGGTAGCGACAGCGACACCGGCAGCGGCAGCGGGATCCATGGAGTCAGCCATTTGGGTGATGATGTTCTGGTCTCGAGTCGCTGGATGAAGGAGCCACGTCCCAGGAGGCTGAAGTTGAGGCTGAGGGTACGGGTACGGGCGCGGGTGCGGGTGCAGATGCGGCTAAAGTGGGATCCACGCGAGGTTGCACCAGTCGACAGTTTGAGTGAGATTGAAGCGGAGAAGTCGTATGTAGTCGCCAAGGATGTGGAATCAACTCATTCGCAGCAAGGGAGGGATCTAGGAGGTCCCTTAGGAGGCCTCGCTGGTCGTTGGTTGGCCGCAAGGGGTGGGTTTCGGGTATGGAGTGGAAGACGGGGAGACGAGGAGACGAAGGTGGACCAGATTGCGTCGGGAGCTGGAAGCGCAAGGCAAGCAAAGCAGGGTAAGGCAAGGCAAGGCAAGGCAAAGCAGGCCAAGGCACGGACGCAGAATGTAGAACCGTAGACGTCAACAAGACGACGAGGAGCAATCGCACCGAGCAAAGGCAGGCGTCGGCCGGGGGCGCCGGATGGTAGCCGGGCAGGTAAGCAGAGGAGAGACTCTACAAATGGACTGGCTAATGTAAGGTATTGTAGGTACCTAGATGATGAGAATGTGCACAATCAAGGGAAGATGGCACAGGGCGGACGGGAGAAGCACCGGGGAATATGTAGCGGTGGAGAATGGGATGGATGATGATGGAGAATGGATGATTGATGGATGATGGATGATGGATGATGGAGGACGGATGATGGAGGACGGGCGGGCAATGCAATGCAATGTAATGCGCTGGGGAACCTTGGGAACTACCATGAGGGACCCAGCGAGTAGTCGTACAGTAGCCTGCAGCTAGGTACAAAAGTTTAGTTGGCTTGGAGCGCTGTGGAGCCCACTGTAGCTGTACTGTAGATATGGACGGCCAGGCGCTGGCGTTGCAACGGAGCTGCTGCTTAGGTGGGACGGAATGGAATGGGACAGACCAGAATACCGGTAATGCAGACAGCAACAAGGTTTGTCGAAATGTACCAAGTCAAGATCCAGGTCCCAAGCTCCCAAGAAGCCAAGCCAAGCCAAGGCAGCGCCGCGCCCGCCGGGTTACTGGACCATGGCAGAGGTACCTAGAGGTAGTCTGGAACTAGAAGCCCGCGGGAGAGAGACAAGTTGAAGACAAGTCGACAACAACCCAAGAGCCAAGTTACCAGTCAAGTTGCTGATGATGCATTGACCTTGGTTCTCAGGGAACTTCCTCGCCACGCCAACCGCTGATTGGGCACCTGGTCTCTTCTCCTCTCCTCTCTATTCCCTCTGACTCTACTTCGTACGAGTCTTGCCATCCTGCCTTGCTTTCTAGTGCTCATCCTCTCATGTTTTACAACGTCCCATGCCCAATGCCCATTGTCCAAGTATCCAGAGGCTTGACCCACCGCCCCGTCTCAAGACAGTCAGCGCCTCAAGATAGGATAGGATAGGACAAGCCAGAGGCAGAGACAAGCCCCGACGCCTCTCATGTACAACCAAAGCCTAAAGACAATAGACATCAGGGGTTGGCGCACGCTGCCCCGTCTCCGTGACTCGGCGTCTTCACCAGCAAAGGTGTCTCACTCGCATTCACCCAAGGCACCCAAGTACCTACCTAGGTAGGTAGGTATTCTAAGGCACTCGACCACTGGAATGCCATGTCTGGGTGTTCAGCATCAACCGTCCATCCTTCCCCGCACGCACTGTGCACTGTACTGGGTTTCTTTTCCCGGCCCGGATGTCCCGTTTGCTAGAGGGCCCACAGCAATCCACGACGCCACACCACTCGACGGCCAAGCCGGGGTTGTCGCTGACCAGTAGCACAGTGCCAACTCGCAAACTCCATTGTCGTAGAGAGGCTCACAGTCTGGGCCTGGACCTCACATGGCTATATCCAAGTCGAGACCAACACCTTATTGACCTCTTGGCTCTCATATCCCTCTCCGTCTATCATCGCCATTTACTATGGACATGCTATCCTACTCTACCAATCCCATCAAGCCTACTATAGGTCATGGCATCGCAACCACTGTATTGTCGTATACATACATCCCATCTCCATATGCCGTATCCGCACATCAAACAACCCCATCATCTCATGTTGGAAATGGGCTCTATAACAATGCTGTTGGCTCCCTACCCAAGTACCTACATAACCAGGGCCCTCTGAGACCTGGGTATTATTGCCCAAGCTCGCTTTCTACTCGTGTTTCACATCTCCGTCTGTTCACATCAAAACCCGGAAAATCCCCCTTAATGGAACCTGCATCAGCTGCAGCTAGTACTACATTATTGGCAACAAGATCTTATCTAAAGACCCGTAGCCAAGGCATTGTACCGAGCATCGACTAGGCCTGCTCTGTCTGTGCCTATTGTACAAACGTCGTCGCTTCCGCCCATCCTTGACCCTGTCCCATTACATTGTCGTGGCCATCACAGTACCAACAGGTCGCCGTTGCTTCCCGCACCTTGAGCTGGTTGCAGCACTGCTTGCGGCGCGTGAGCGCTTACCACGTATCCCGTCGCACTGCCGCTGCCTCCGCCAAACACGTCGTCCCCATGATCCATACTCATAGATGCCATCTGCTGCGTGCCAATGCTTGCAAAGTACGCGTCCGCATCGTTAACCGCCTGTGGCGACAAGCTGCCGTCCACGTTTCCAGCCGCCGTCGCATCCCGGCTTCTTGGGTCAATATCGGTCGGTTGCGCCCCGTTGCCAAACATGCTAAGCGTCTTCTGGTTGTCTTGTACGAGCAGGTTTTGCTTCTGTAATGCTGGCGAGTCTTGCAACCTCCGAGGCCGTGCTGATCGGAAAACCGTCTGCACCGGCTTCAGGTAGACAGTTGCCAAAGTGCCCACGTTGAGGCACATTTCCTCTAGCGTCGCCGAGTCCAGACGTTCCGACTCGGCAGTGATGGCTGGCTTCTCGCCCATTACAATCTGCCTCGCCACATTCATGTCCGTCGAGAGCAACCGCCAGTACATGTATGCCCGGTCCCGTAGATCAGGGTTGTCCGTCTCCTCGGTAGCCCACTTGAGCACCTTGGGCACCAGCTCCTGGCCCTTGGTAGGGCGCTGGATAAACAACTTGACGGTAGCCGTGAGAAGCGCCAACTGTACTTCGACCGGCTCCTCTGTAAACGAGTAGAGAAAGTCCTCCAGCAACGCATCGCTGTTCTCAATGCGATCTGCATACTGTCCAATGACCCACACCATGGCCGCCTTCGCTTCGGGCTCGTCCAAGGAATCGAGGTGTTCGCATAGGGTGCTGATGATTGACTCGTATTGGTTGGGGTATTTCCGGAAGATGTTCCGGATGACAACAGTGGCCTCCTGTACGATATAGGTGATCTTGGTAGCCACAAGCTCCAGCAGCAGGTTGATACATCGCCTTGCAGCTGGTTCAATCTTGATGGCGAGTTTGCCAATTGCTCGTACTGCCTTGCGCACAAAGTGGACATCAATCTCAGTGGCATACTCCCTAAGCTCTGTCAAGACCTCTTCGATATTGTCCTCGGTAGCGAGCATAAAGATCAGCTCAAGCTTGGTCACCTTGACGTAGATTGGGTCGTTGTATTTGCAGAAGAAGACTCGGATATCGTTCCTCAACACCTCGGGACGCCGTTGGAGAATCAACAAGGCGTTTCGGAGAGCGAGATACTGCACCTCGGGTCCCTTGGCTAAAAGCGTGACTAGGGGTGGTGAGAGCTTTCTGCAGAGCGCCGAGATCTGTTTCTGATCGGCGACATAGTTCATCAGATAGAGGATGACCCGAATACAGGTCAAAACAACCGACGAGTTCGAGTGCGACAGTCGGGGCGAGATTCGCTCCGCCAGTAGCACTGCTTCTCCTGACTCCTGGGGAACATATGACATCAACGCCTCCAGGATATACGTCTGACCCCATCTATTGTGAATCATGTTAGCAACCACCGTGCTTGAAAGGCGATAGACACTCACTCTGAGCAGTCGGGTAGAATGGCCACCATTTTTGAAGCATTGCTGTAATCAATCGTCAACTTGATGGCATCACTTCGCTCCCAAATGTCCATCAAACTCGCCAACGCACTGGCGACCACCGTAGGGTTGTCGTCTCTGAGCAGCGAGTTAAGCCTTTCAATCAGGTCAGATCCCTCTACCATGTGTCGGTCATGGTCGTAGAGCTTGGCTACGCAAAAGGCCGCCGTCTTCCGCACATAGGGATCGTTGTCTCTGAGCATATGCTTGACAAGCGGGACGGTAGCCTCGACGTATTCTCGCACGTGGATGTACGACATGGTTCGCAGCGACAGGGCCCTCACTAAGGGGTTCTGGTCCTCCATATCCTTGAAGATGTCAGCTTTCAAGTACAGTGCTGGCCCGGAGTGATTGACCAACGTGTTCCAACACAGGAATGGCTTTGACGGCAATTTCAGGTCTTATCCTGGCGTAGTTGACGAGAAAGAGAAAGCACCTATATCTATGTAAGTCCTTGGTTGTTCTCATTGATTCTGCTATCGCGGCATACATTTTCTTAATCTCCAGACTTTGAATGTGCATGCATCCGATGATATCGGGAAACAGAGCTACCATATCATTGTTGCTCATGGTCATGTTGGCGACGATCTTCTTGAGTGCAATCTTCTTGGAAGAGTAATTCTTGTCCTTCTTCCCACCACTGTTCAGCTCGAGGCGCAGCTCCGCGACTTTGCCCTGGTTTGGGAATTTTAGCTTCTTGTTCACTTCCAAAGGTGGAACGTATGTAAGAAACACGGCCATGGTGGCAGTGGTAGGTAGTATCCAGTAGTTGTTTTGAGGTGAAAAGGACGATGCACTATGCTGAGGGTGTCATGAAGCAAAGAAACCGGACGGGGGTATCGAGTGTGCGATTGCGAAGGGACTGGTTTTGGCGAAACGCAATGACGGTGACAATGAACGAGAGACATGCCTCCAGGAGAGACACCCCAGGGAAAGCTAAAAAGAAAAAGGCCTTACTCGAGCGAACAGTTTGGAGTCACCTCCGCCCGCGCTGGTCGACATGGCAGCGTACTCGGACCCGGTGGTCTTGGGTGGCGGCTTCTCGTCTGGAACTCACGCGACGTCCAGATACAGGACAACGAGGAATCAATGCGGGATAGGCGCTTTACTTGGTCACAGGATCACAGCCCAGCTGGCAGCCCCTCACTGTACAAGCGCTTGGTGTGGGAGCCTCGTGGTCGCAAGGCGTCGCGAGAGAATGCGCCCCAATTGGACAAGGTTTCTGTTGGAGGGGGAATGTCACATGCGCAGTGATTCCTCAGCCAAGGCGGTCGGAGGCTTTCGGTCGATTGTATGGGAAATTGCGTGTGTATGGGTCGGTCCGGGCGAAGTCGATCGTGTTCGCAATGCTGCTACTATGATGTTCGCGCGTTGTTGCAATCGTCGTTCGTTTCGATGTTGTCGTCCAAGTAGGAAAGGGGATGGGATGAGAGCTCAACTCCGTACTAGGCCCAAATCCCCCGAGCTGCGCGCTATCGATAGCGAGGTTGCATGCAATTAACCGAGCTGACATCCAGTGATTCCAGTCGCCTCAGAAGTGGGCCACCTTGGATCAACCACGAATCCATCCGTCTACATAGCCTCCAACAACCTCCCGAGCTCCTCGCAACGATATCCAGCCAGCTGATCGAACCGCCACTGTCCGCCAGCCGATATCATGTCCCCCACCGAAACATACAGCGTCCCTACGTGGGCCGCGCAGCTCGACTCCCCACCCGCCGCGAAGAACAAACACGCCGGCATCGCGGATCCCCCCGGCTTCGCCTCTGCCTCTGGCGCGCTGGCGACCAAGGTCTGCGCCCTGCCTCCCTTATCGACCGAGTGGCCTGGAAACTAACGAGCCGTGCGCAGAAGCAGAATAAGGATGCCAAGGTCCAGCAGCGCAAGCCTCCGACCCAAGAGGAGATGGAGACGTTGAAGATCAAGAAGGCCTGGGAGGTCGCTCTTGCGCCCATCAAGAGTCTCCCCATGACGGCCATCATGATGTACATGTCCGGCAACTCACTGCAAATCTTCAGCATCATGATGGTTGTCATGGCCTTCAAGAACCCGCTCATGGGCTTAATCAACACGAACCCGGCTTTTGAGCGCTTCCAAAACGAGCACAACTCTGGCCAGATGCTGCAGATCAAGTTGACCTATATCGCTATGCAACTCGTTGCTCTCGGAGTGGGTATTTGGAAGATTGATCAGATGGGTTTATTGCCGTAAGTCCTCCAAGCCGATTAAAAGCATCGACTGCATCATATTCGCTAATACTGCCCAAGGACAACGCGATCCGACTGGTTAATGTGGGAGATGCAAAGAGAGCCTCTGGAACATGCGGTGGCTGCGTTATAAACGGTCAAAGATGTGATGGAATTTCTTATTTACTCTAGCTAGCCCAACCACTCTGACTCTGTACAAGAAATCACGAGCATTCCCAAGTGATCAAGCGTGGTAATCGCTTCCTGCTTATTACCGTCAATTAGACATTTCCTGCTTCTTCAGCTCCTGTTTCTTGAGCTTTGCTGATCTCCACTTCATCCCTCTCATCTCAACTAGCCTTAGGAAGGGCATACTGGCTGCCATCATCAAGGCGAGGAAAGTGAAGCACCAACCCCGACCCATTGCCTTGAGCATGTGGTTAACTGCAGCCACCATTGCTGCTCCAAGCAAGCACCTCACGAGGTTGTTTGCGGCCGTCGCCGTAGCCGGCGCTTCGGGATGCAAATCGACAATGAGTGTGTTAAGGACACTAAAGGACGTGGTGATGAACACGCCGACGAGAAAGACGAGGACAAGAGGCACGGCCACGCTCGTCTCGGCTTCCAATGCCCAACCATAGCCGATGGCAGTGGCAACACCGAGTGTGAGAATAAAATACACGGGCTGTATCCGTGCAGTCTCAATCGGAAACTTGGCAAGGTCGTCGCCCCGGCGGCGGTCAATGACGAAGCCCACCTGTTTTGCAACCCGTCGGTAATTCCAGTCCAGAATGTATCCTTGTAAAACTACCGCCAGACAGCACCCAAACCCATACGGAAGGTAGCACAGGCCAATCTCGAGGTCATTGTATCCGTAAATCTCCTTGAACAACGTGGATAGAGTAGACGTGATGAGGATGAAGCAGATGTAGATGATGGCGTTTATTACCAAGATCAGGGCCATCTCCTTCTCCGCCATGACAAGAAGAGCTTTGAGGGGGTTGGGGAACCTAAGCTTCAGCTGTGAGGGTGTTTGTGGTGGAGGATCATGGCGAGTGCGCAAGAGGTCGATCCACGACATGTTCCAACGCGGTGCTGGGATGGACCCATTTCCTACAACCGTTCGACAAGTCTCGGGGGCTGTGAGCATCCACAGAAACAGCCAGCAGCCGGCCAGGATCGTGAGGAACCAGAAGATGGAAGGCCATCCAAGGTATTGACTGAGGACACCTCCGAGGACTGGCCCCAAAGCTGGGCCAATGTTGACGCCGGCACCCACGATTCCCATGTACTTGCCCCTCTCGGCAGTCGTTGCAATGTCTGCGACAACAGCAAATCCAAGAGCCAAAGTGCCACTGCTGCCGGCACTCTGAACGCATCGTAGGACCAATAGTGCTGCAAAGTTCCGCTGAAGAGCAAGTCCAATGTTGGCGCCGATGTAGATGATCAACGCTATGATAAAGGCCGGGCGCCGGCCCGTCATGTCGCCAAGGTCGCCAAAAATTGTTGGAGAGAGCCCCTGAAGGATCATGTAAGTCGTAAGAGTAATGTTGATGCTCGAGATGGAGACGTGTAGGTCCGAGGCAATCGGGTTGAGCGCAGGGAAGTAGACATTGCCCGTCAACGGCGAGAACATGACGGCCACAGTGATCAGGGCAATGATCCAACGACGCATTGGCTGTGAAAAGGTGGTATACGCCGGCCCGCTGGGAGCCCGTGAAAGGTTCTCGACATCTGTGAGAACAGGCTCATCGCCTTGGGCTGGCGGTATACCGAGTTCGGAATCATTCAACCGGGCAGGCTGGTCTTTCTCGGTGACGTCGTTGGCATCGCGAGGGCTGTTTCGACTCATTTTTGGGTCTGTAAAGACACAACAACGCCAGTCTTGCGAGTTAGATAGTAACAAGTAATGACATGAAGAAAAAAAGAAAACAAAGAGCGAGAAGATGCTGTTATAAGTCGGCTTTAGGAGGGGACGTTCATCTCGTTGGCCACCGAATTTGAATATTTCCGACAACGTTGAGGCTTATTCCCGAGCTCCAACGCGATCCAAATTTGGGCCCGCCTCACCCGCTAAGGGCTTCGGCCGATGGTGTTGCATTGTCCCGAGTTTGAGTGCTTATCAATCTGCAAAGTGCCGAAGTCGGTAGGTCGTTAAAGCTGGTGACGTACGCCGACACAGGCTGGGAGATTAGGATAGTGGGAGTAGACGACTGCCAGATGTTCTTATTGCTCAAGTAGAGCTTAGCAAGCCAAAGAATAGGGTCGTCTCCACGGATGGCGTCTGGAGAAGCAACATTGAGTTGTTCAGTGTCAAATGCCAAGGATAGTGACAGGATCCCTGTCTGGTCTATAATGTGGCGACTGGGTTAATGCATTGATTCGGTCTTCCAATTCATTCTGTTGAAACATGTTCCTGCTAGAAGACTTCGAGAAAGCCCATCCTAAATATGCCATACAAATACTCTAGCAAGCCTGTTCGTACCTGCAATCATTGTTGTACCGTTGAGTTGCCAGCTTGCATAGTAGTGCATTCGCTCGCGGTTCCGGAATTCGAAAAACGAGTTCCTAGGTTTGGCGGGCAGTGAATCGACTGCAGAAACAATAGCGGAACAGTGTAGACTTGTCGACTTTCGTCGTTGGCAAGGATAGAACCTTTTGTCTCGAGAATCTTCCTCTTTATAGCACTTTGTAAATCCATGAGGGTTGTTCGAGTGGTTGATGGTCAGGAGTGTCAAATCTATTGCGATAGTCTATTGGCGTGTGGTTGAAGCTGACTAATATGGTGGAGCTTGGATGATCGCATAGCTCCCAAGCGCCAACTGGCCAAAGCATCATGATCCAAATGCCATATTCAAGCAAGGCCAGTGGTGCCCCTGTCATTTACGACCGACTACGAAGAAACTACAGCGAGAAGCTTCCCCCGAAGATACGGTTAGATCGCTAGCCACTCGCTCGAGATTAGACATTATGAACATCACCGCCGAGTTCGATGGATTGCTCGAAGCGCGAAAAGCATCCAAGACCCAAGGGCGGGTCAACCTCGACGCCATTGATGGGTTCTTGAAAGAGGCATATCGCATCGTCAGTATTTCTTGCACCTTCTTGCCATCCATTGACTGACATCTTGACTGCAGAATTCGCACATCACTAGCCTTCACCGAGAGCTTCTAGACGTCCGACAGGCTTACCTTTCAACGGCACAACCACGAAGACCACACAGCCGAACTGCGTCGGGGAAATCGCGTGTTCTGTCAGACATAGAACGCGAAGAGGTTGACGCCAACGCGAAGCAAATGATTCGGGAGCTAAATGCTAGCATCCGTGGACTCGATGACGCTGAACAATTGCGCCGTGAAACCGAATCGGCCGTCATCCGCAAGAAATACGTGGGCAGTCTGGGAGCCCTAGGATCATGGGCATCTGGCGGTGCCTTGAGCAGCAAATCGGCAGAACACGCTGCTGCAGAAGCCAAGGCCCTGTCGGCCGGGATTCATCGCGACAGCATTCTGTGGTTCCTGCGGCAGCGCCTGGAGCTCTGTTGCCGAACACAACAGGACATGATGGAGGCACGCCTGACCCGCGAGATGGAAAAGAGCCGCAGCATGCTATCCAAGGCAGCAGCGCCGTCATTTGCGGACTTTGGAGAGCACATTCCCTCTGCCCGACGACCCTCTCAATCCACTTCCAAGGATACCCCTCCATCCGGAGACGGTCAGACCGCAAGTGGGAACCTGACAGAAGACCAAATCCAAATGTTTGAAGAAGGTAATCAGGATATGATGAAACACTACGAGAGTAGTCTAGACAAAGTCAGGTATGTATCATGTATTGCCGACTGTTCCCATGGCATGAAAACCGGGACCATTCGCATGCGTACTGCGAGTGCATTCGCTAACATACGAAAACCAGGACGGCGGAGAAGTCCCTGTTGGAGATTTCCGAGCTACAGTCATTGCTTGTTAATAATTTGGCAACGCAGTCGGCGCACATTGAACAGCTTGTTGCAGACTCGTTTTCGACAACTGACAACGTGGGAGGCGGAAACAAGGAGCTGAAAAAGGCAACCCAGCGCCCGAGCGCAGCACGATATACGTTCTTCGCGACGAGCGGGCTATGTGCGTTCCTCGTAATTTGGGACTTGATCTTTTAGAAGCCCTTGTCGCGACGTGGCGAGGCGCAAAGAGACAGTAGCTCGAGTTCAAATGAATACCTACGTCTATGCAACTGCGGCTACCTTGGCTGCAACGAATCTCATGTACGGCAACTTGGCTGACTCTGGGGTGAAGGAAAAGAAACAAAATGATGGCGAATGGTGTGACCACATTGTGCATGGATGGCATTGTAATGTTTTGTGCCGTATTGCCCATCTCCGGACAGCATGTGAACGAACGGTGGAGCTCGACGGGCCCTCGTTGATGTGGAGACTTCGGACCTCCTCCGTATCCGCTTGGGAGCTCGGGACGGATGATGTCGGGGACTGCTGACCCAGGCTATTTTGCGCTCAGAAGAATGCTCCCGTGCTGCTGGATCTGACTGAAGTTTGTCTTATTGAGACCTTCCATGCGCAGACAATCCATCATGGGCGAGGGTTAGCTGCTCGGTGACCATGCCGTGCCGCACCTTTCAGGCTGGTCTCACCGGTGTAGATGCCTGAGCGAGCTCGATGCGTATCACAAGTACAAGGACTACATAGACCAAGACTTGGAGAGCCAGCGGAAGCAAGTCATGATGCAATTACGGCGGCGTCGACGCCGGACCCAAGGGGGGGGTGCGACGAGCCCTGCAACGGCTGGCCATCATACGATCCCAGATTAGCATAGGCGTCACGTTGCCCTCTTTTCTTTCCCCTTGCGAGCGAAGCCGGAGGTGCTCGAAACCGCTATTACCCAACCGTGCATATCTTGTCGTGAGCCATTGCCTTTTTCTTGTCTTGGCTCCCGGGCCAGGCAGCGGGGCCATTTAGTGAGAAGCCCGCAGCATGTACTGTAAGTGCCCAAGTTAAGCCATCGGGACATCTGAGAGCTCTTCGGAACGGGCTGCTATGATGGTCGATTATGGGGAAAGGAGGCCAACAATGGGCTAGCATGATAGCTAGCCGCGTGGATAGCGGGTTCTTGTGGGATGGAGAGAAGAGGGGGAGGGGGAAATCCATGAGGGTCCGGGGGCGGAGCATCCGAGACCCTTGGATCGGCTACCTGCCTTCAGCATGAGGTTAACGGGCTATGAGATGTGAGGGGCTCGCGACACTCTTTTGTGCACATCGGAGCTCTCTGCATGCATATAGAATGTGCTGGGTCTTGGGGGGTTTGTTATTCCAATTCGTGGCCACCCTAGCTCGACATAGCCTCCATCTACGAGCACACACACGAGTAAAAGCACAGCTTTGCAACTGCCAGACTTCTGGGCCAACGTTAATCGGGGTCGAGATCAGATCAGATCAGATGGCAGGCTACCCAGAAAAGAAGCTCGCCCCAGTGACCCAAGGCAGCCAGGTCATGAGCGGCCTGGAGGCTGGAGTAAAAGCACGCAAACAGGTCGTCCCAGGTTCTGATTAGAGCCAAGGTGGGCTACTGTTCCTTGTTCAAGTTAGGCGCATGCCAAAATGCCATGACGCTGCCAAAGGTACTTTGTATGTATCCGCAAGGACATGTGCATCACATCGCACAAGGATCATTGGGCATGGCTGCTTTGGGTACCTACAGCAGATTCATGTGCTTTTCGATGCCGCTTCCAATGTGAGCAGTCGCTACTTGCTAGGTACTCTCTCATCAAGTCGATAGGTCTGCCTTTAGAGGTAATTACCGTGGTACTTTTTCCAAGTCATGAGACTCTGACGGCCGAGGCCGAGACGCTCAAGGATGACGAATGAGTGGTAGAACCGAAATGAGAGCCTCGGCCGGAAACAGGCTCACAAGCTTGCCGAAACAGTGATGCCATGAGGACATAAAAGGAGCATCCCAGGGCTGGTCGCGATAGGGGGGGGGGGCGGTGTTGCTGCCATTGCCGTACTTGATCTGATGCCGCTATCAGCCCGACCCCATCCCGAACTCCATATTGTCTATCCGCCAGAAACCTTGCTGCAGCTGCTCCGTACTCCGTGCAGCTCCGTCGGCGCAGCACCGATCTATCTAGGTCGGTAAGTAGATATCCAGACTCTAGTACTTGGAAAGGCGTGTATTTAAGTGTGTCCCTTGGTCCGTCTTGCTCAGTCTTGTCCTGGCCCCTGCACCGAGTTTCGAGTCATCATCTCGTCTATTTTGCAACTGGGCTGTCATATTCAAGGTGGCCAACCCTGCCCTGTTCTTCTTACCCCTCCCCCGAACACAGGCCATCACTACCTACGGTGCCTACGCCAACCCGCCCCAAGTATCAACTGTACAGTTCCCATCCAAACCAAGTACACAGATTGACTTGGGATCATTTCGCCCGCGAGCGCAACTGACGACGGAGAAACAAGAGGAAAAGACGCTCCACTTGTCCGGAGAGCCGTCCCGTCCGCGTCCGCGTGCGTCAAGACATCCAATTGCATCAGGCCAGAATCTGGGTTACGCAGCAGAGCAGAGGAGCCACTAGTTGGGGCACTGGAGCCGCTGCAACCAACCCGCTGAGCCCACCGAGCCCGCCCCCTGAAGCTGCTCCATCCTTCTCCCCATCGAGCCCATTCCATTGCTCCGCGCAGTCCAATCCCTCTCCTCACAAATCTCACATCGCCTCACCTTACCTCACCTCACCTCACTTCCATTACCGCAAGCCATCTTCTACCCCCAAGGTACCAGCCCTTCCTTGCCACTGCATCTGACCCTAGCGCGAGGCAATCCGTCCGATCCCTCCCAACCCAGCCCTTCGGAACACAACGCCGTGCCATTGCAGCAACCCCCCCTACCTATTTATTTATTTAGGTACTCACTACTGTTACCACCGCTAGAGCAACACCCCCAAAAGCCCACTATGACACCGTCACCCTCGTCTGGGAGCAGCTCGACTGATAAAACCGTCGCCTCGTCCACTCCCATCTCTCGTCTCAGCAACATTGTCCGTCACTTTGTATCTGATCCCGCGCCCACCATGGCTTCTTCTACCAACTTCCCTGCCGACAATGTGCCCCAGGCCCCCGAGGATCCCCTCTTCGGCCTGGCAAGAGCTTACAAGGCCGATGACAGCTCCAGCAAGGTCGATCTGGTGAGTCCTCCCCGCCTGTCTCTCCCGTGTCGCACGCACACATGCCTAACCAGACGTCCTTTCTAGGGAATTGGCGCCTACCGAGACGAGCAGGCAAAGCCGTGGGTTCTGCCCGTGGTGAAGAAGGTATGGAGCTCATCTCATCCAACACTTGCAATCATGATGCTCGCTCACAGCGATGCCACGACTTGCCCTCTTCCTTCATGACCTTGTTTGCCCCCCGCCAAAGCCTCTGAGAATGGTCTCATTCCTCTTCTGCCCCAAGCTGATGCCTGCTTTCATATGCGGCTCCAATGCGCTCCTCGAGTCATGCAGCTGCTTCGCACTCGATCCAAATGGATTCCCCCTTCTCCCTCCCCCTCCATGGCCCCGCCAACCTGACCTGTCTTGCCGCAACGCTGCCCGCAGTCAGTGCTAACCCCGCATGCGTCACAGGCTGACGAGATTCTCCGCAACGACCCCGAGCTGAACCACGAATACGCTCCGATTGCTGGCCTTCCCACATTCACCTCCAAGGCTGTTGAACTGGTTCTTGGTGCCGACTCCCCTGCGCTGCAGGACCGTCGCACAACGTCGCTACAAACCATTTCGGGCACGGGAGCCGTCCATCTCGGCGCCTTGTTCCTCGCCAAGTTCTACCGCGGCAACCGAACAGTGTACCTGTCAAATCCCACATGGGCCAACCACAACCAGATCTTTTCCAATGTCGGCCTTCCCATTGAAAAGTACCCCTACTTCTCCAAGGAGACCAAGGGCCTAGACTTTGATGGCATGAAGGCGACGCTCAAGTCTGCCCCGGATGGATCCATCATCCTTCTCCACGCTTGTGCGCACAACCCCACAGGTGTCGACCCGACCCAGGAACAGTGGGCCGAGATCGCAACCGTCATGAAGGAGAAGCGCCACTTCCCCTTCTTTGATACCGCCTACCAGGGCTTCGCCTCGGGCGACCTCGCCCGCGATGCCTGGGCCATCCGCTACTTTGCCGAGCAGGGATTCGAGTTTGTCGTTGCCCAGAGCTTTGCCAAGAACTTTGGCCTTTACGGTGAGCGCGCCGGCTGCTTCCATGCCGTCACGTCTCCGGCCAAGGACGCCACCTCGACCATTACTCGCATCGCCTCCCAGCTCGCCATTCTCCAGCGATCGGAAATTTCCAACCCGCCTCTATATGGTGCGCGCATTGTCAGCACTGTCCTCAACGACGAGGCCCTTTATGCCGAGTGGAAAGAGAACTTGCGCACCATGTCCGGGCGCATCAAGACCATGCGCAGTGCTCTGCGCTCCAAGCTAGAGGAGCTTGAGACACCTGGTACCTGGAATCATATCACGGACCAGATTGGCATGTTCAGCTTCACTGGTTTGAGCGAGGCTCAAGTTGCCAAGATCCAGTCAGACTCCCACATCTACATGACCAAGAACGGTCGCATCAGCATGGCCGGCCTGAACAAGAGCAATGTCGAGTATGTTGCCCGCGCCATGGACAAGGCCATTCGGGATACGGTCTAGACAAGAGCAGGGTTGTCCCGGGAGGCTTTCTTTATTCTCATGCGAGTTCTGTGTGTATCAGCCACCTATATGGAAGACAGCGAGGTCGCTTGATCAAGGACCCCGGACACGGTTGGCGTTGGGAAACTTGCATTTCACCTATGGCGGGGTCTTCAAAAGTAGCAAGACGCTCCTTTATATCCATCTAGCCTAATGAAGGGTCAACGAATGGTATAACCTACCCGTCTCTCTCTCTTCGCTGTGTATCTGTATGTAGGCTCATCACCTTTGTCTCGAAAATGCCCCAGTGTCTTGCATCCCACGCCTTGTGCCTGGCTTGGAGCGCTTACCTGCCACTCTCCAGCAACCCCCTCGACGCGGGGGACGATACATGCTCGGCACGCAAGCCACGCCCTCGGATCACCAGCATGAACACCCAATGAAGTGGAGACGCAGGCCTCGACCCCCAGCCCGGCCAAAGTGAATTCCAAAGAGGGCGCTTCTCGGGTTCCTGGCTGGATATGCCGGGTTGCCATTGCGACTCCGAATCTCCGAATCTCCGAAGTCGGCGTCCTGATTGGGTCGCCTGCTGACCTTGATCAACTGCCCAATTGGGCGCAGGCTAGTCTAGGTAGGCGACTTGTCGTCATCGGTTGTAGGATGTGAGGAATGGCCTTGCAAAGTGCTGATCGCGAGGTTGCGACAGGGCTCAAGGTTTATTGCATGGACAGCGTTGCATTCGTTGCGTGCGCTGCTACGTCTAGGCGAGGAGATGCCGCCGCTTAATGTGCGGGGCGTCTGCCAAGCAACCATGTTATAGTTAAAGGTTGGATTGTTCCCGGCACTCAGACGAGCTTGGGCGCACGACGCTGTGACCGAATGTCAGCTTCATACATCCATGCTTCCCCGCGAATCATGGCGAGGGTGGGCAGCCTTGGTAATAGAGTATTGCGGGGCTTGTCTTTCATGTCAAAGCCAAGGTTTCTGTCATGATGTGGCAGCCGTGGGCAGGCCAGGCGTGGGTGATATCGGGAAGGTAACCTACTCAGACTTGAAGAAGCGAGTGGAAAAGGAACGGGTTTTCACACAAATGCCAGAACCAATCGCAATTCATCGCCTGTTCAGAGTCACCCTGTCACATGGCTGGTCTTGCCGATGAGGTGATCTTCCAGTCCTGAAACGCGGCGAGAGTCTTGCGGTGAAGAGTTCTTTTCCTATTCTCTCGATCACTTGCGTGCCGTCGATTTCCAGATTCTGTCATGTATCACATTCAGCCTGCTGGCTAGGGGGTAAGCATTAAAGCGATGGATACTCGATTGATTACCTTACCCCGTATATGTTCGACACACAGGAGCCTGGAAAATACGATGTTGATTTGTCTAATTGACACATACGAAGATGGCACCAGGGTGGGGATATCAGGATCTAAGAAACAGGATGCCCATCACAAATCTCAATACCCGGGTAGGCCAGTTTACGATACATATTAGCTTACAGCGCACTCTCCTTCCGAACACAAGAAGGCACCATGGCTGGTACACAACGTCCGCCTGTCGTCATGTAGCTGCTGGAGCAGTGCAGTTATTGTGTTGCACAAATGTACGCTGAGGCTGAACGGTAAGAATCTCAACTTGGACCCGGCTTGAAAAGAGATCCCGAACCTTTGGTAGGTCAAAAGAGAAATGGGATCTAATGTAGCTATCTCATAAGGTAACTAACCTCATTCTCTCCTTTTCCTCCATTCACATGTGTCTAATTCACGTTGAATGGCTCCCACTCGTGAGGGTCACGCCTGATTCGCAAAATTCATTTTTCTTGAGCCCGTTAAACCCAACTATTCAATACCTTTCCTGTGGATCAACAACACGGCGTAAATCCAAGTGAATCGCATATTTACGTGGAATTTTCAAGATATGTTGGGTTGACGGTCTCGCTTGGAACCTGCCTGTGGAGGTTTACATGCTCGTGGCGGGGTCCTCCAGGCAGGCTTAACCAGCAACCTGCGATCTCTGCTGTTACACGCGCTCAATTCTCCGACACACTCATCATGCCCAGACGATTACCGTGGAAGAGAGACGAGACGGGCTCAAGCCCTCACAATGTCCCCTCAATAAAGCACGAGAGTCCCAAGTCACGATCGATTTCTTCTCCTCGGGTCCCGCCCAAGACATCGCGCCGCCAACGCGTCGACGAACCAGGTCCGTCGATCATATGCAGTTCGCATCCACATGCGTGCGCCCTCTCGGAGGAAACGCAACTGACATCGATCTAGAAAGAATTCGCAGTCCATCGACGTCGCCTCCTCCAGAGCCACCCACTGAGAGGTATCTTTCATCACCGCACTTCACCGTCCTGCCAGCCGTCTCATAGCTTCTAGGTTCATGATCCCCGGTCCGCTCAACGATGACCAGTATCGCATGGTAGAGGACGAGTTTCTCGATATTGCGCACCAGTTCACAGCGCACCTGCATCGCGCCGAGTATAATCGGCTCAAGGCCCTAGCCAAGACTCAAAATGCCGATGTCATTCGCGAGATTGAGCGCCCAGTCGTAGGGCCTCCGACTGTACTAGCACGCCAGCGCCAGGCCAGTGCCAAACGCGTCGCAAAGCAGCGAAAGATCCTGGGTAACGACCGGACAAACGAAAGCGACTCGCCATGGAACGGTAGAGGCCTTCAGGGCCTGATGGAGAGCCCGACCAAGCAGACTAGATGGATATCCACCAACCTGGCTGATACATCAACACGTGCCTCGTTTCTGTCCAACATGTCCAATCCTCCTAGCCAGCGTGAGCCACAGCATATGCTCGCACCTACGAGGAAGCGTCAGCTCCCCATTGTGGATGAGACGGAGAGTGACGAAGACGACCTTGCCAGGCCATCCATAGGCCTCACCACCAAGACATCACGGAACATTTTCCCGTCTACTCCCGAGGCGAAGCGGTTGACTTTTGGGCCGTCGAGTTCTTCCCCGGCAACTCGTTTAGGGCTCGGTTCGGCTTCAACGACTCAACCTGCGACACCCAAGATGAAGGACACCATAAGCTACACTACGATACCTCAAAACGGTGCGCTTGTCAAAAGGCATCGTGACGAAACCCGGGTCAGTGACGACGACGATGACAAAGATGATGATCCCTTTGGCATCAACAAACGAAGATTGCAACGACAAAAGTCAAAGGAGCAATTCAACCGCGTCACGCCAAAGACTCCACAGAGACGACAATCGCCTGATACTATTCCCTCGTTTATCTGAATGGAATCAAGGCCAGCAAGCACATTGGATCCGAGACACACAGAAGAAATCATTGCTCAATGGGAACGCCATGGTGAAGACAACAACGCCATCCTTTCATTGCAATTTTAGCTAAGGGGTCTACGAATCCTTCATTGTAAGCTCATCAAAGTCGTCCAGCAACTCGTCCATGTCAACCTTTGGCGCTTCGTCATCCTCCTCAGTATCCGCCACGCTCATCTCCTCTTCGGCTCTCTTCTGCTGGGCCTTGTATAGCGCTAGGGTGGCGCGAAGCTCCTCATCTTCCTCCACATCTCGCAAGAACTGCTCGTACTCCTGGTCCATGCGACTCTGGTCAGCCTTCTTGGGAAGGAGCTCACCCTCGTCCTTGGCCATGCGCTTGAGGCGCCAGTTTCTGTGGCGGTTCTTGCGGCGGCGGGGGTAGTGCTTCTTGACCAACACCACGTCAGGAATGGCGGACGAATATGTGTTTGATGCCTCGATGGCCTCAAATTCGTCATTGTTCAGGTTGGACCCGGCCAACAGGTATCCCATGACGGAGTCTCCAGGCTGTAAGAGGCCGGCAAGATGTGTCCTGGTGAAATAGGTGTTGTCGTTGTGTCCTAGGTCAGAGGCGCGGACAACGGTAGCCTCTCCAAGTGTCCACTTGCCCTTTTGGACTCCGGAATACTCAATATCCATGACGATAAACTCGATAAGCTCACGCGTGTCGGTGAGCGAGAGGAAAGGCGCCCGCCAGTAGATGGCCGAGCTGATGTCGGCTGTTTGTAGGGTCTGGGGGTCCAGAAGATAGACCGAGGTACCGATCTTGTGGCATAGGAGAAGGGGGAAGATGTTGCCGTTTTGCTTGGCCATCTTGATCGGCAGGGCAACCAAGTCATCCTTGCAGATGGGCACGAGTTCGGCCGAGTATGTGAATTTGTACGATTTTGTCGAGGTGTGGACATCTTGTGAGATGAGCTCCTGCGCGTTCTTGACCTTGACGGGCACGACCGAGTTGAGGAAGTCGACGAATTTCTCAGCCTGGTTCTTGGCCGAGAAGAAGAAGTCGATACCGTCCTTGGCCTCTCTGATGTTGAGGGTATCGCGGTGGGCACCGTGCTTCATGATGAGCTGTTCGAGGAACAAGAATGTTCGCTTGTGGAGGACCTTCTGTCGGACCTGGACAGCGGCTCGCCAAACGTTGGCCGTGTATGACTTGGCGCACTCGGGGCACTGCTGATACGCAACCACATAGATGACCTCGAAGCTCTGCTGGAGCAGCATACCGTCTTGCACATCATCCTGAATCGTGAGCTTGACTCTGACTCGTCGCGAATGCGGCTCCGTCCAGACAAAGCTGGCGTCCACGATGCGGACTTTGTTGAGGCCTCTTAGCTTCTTGAGGCAGAGGGCCAGCAGCTCGCGAGATTCGGGAGTGGCGACAATCCAGCTGGAGGGGGGCGCAAGCCATCGATCGCAGTCTCGGCAGAAGTTGAGAGTCGCCTCGCGCTGAACGCCTTGGGAGATGTCGATGGTCAGCTTCACGCAGTCGTAGCAGAGAGCGCCTGTAGCGGTGGTTCCGTCGATGGGGGCACCGCAGTTGCAGCAGAGGATGCTGGACAGACAAAAGTTAGCGGAAGAGTGAGGGGTAGAGAGAGAGAGCCTTCGACGGGAATCGCGGCAGGAGAGAAGACTCACGTTGCACGAGTCTGCTGATCAGCACCCACGGGCGCGATAGACACGGGCGCGTCATCAAGATCCATCGACATGATGGCGAGCGATCGTGAGAAAGTTGGTGTCTTTGTGTGGTGTGGGATGGGTATAATTCAAGCGGGCAGCGACGACAATGGGAAAATTCCATATTTTTGCCCCCCCCCGCTGCTTGATAAGCGTTCTTATCGGTGGATTTTTCCGCGGGGTCAAATGGCAATTTCTGGGACGGGGACTGGGACTGGGACTGGGACTGGGAGTGACTCAAGGGTCCCCACTGGGCCAGGGCCAAGGATCGTCAGCCAACGGTTTGGTTGGACCAAGGAATCATGACATTGCGCAACTTGGCAGAGCTCAAAGCACAGGTGCAGAATGGTATTCTAAAGATGCAGTACAAATGGCCTAATAAACACACAACCCGGCTTGTTAGAAAATCTTGCTCAGTACCCTCGTGACCTGCTCCGGCTGTTCCTCTCCCTCGGTCCGCTTGTTGACCTGCGCCACCTGCTTGAACGATCGCGAGCCGTCGCGCGACCTCGACACCTCGCCCTCGCCAGCCTTTCTCTTCTTGGCCTGCGTCTTGGCCTCGATGCCGTCGAGCATCTTGGCCGTCTCCACGTTGCGCACAAACTCCTTGTTCTCGCGCGTCGACTTGCTGATCTCGGCGCGCATGCGGCTGGTGCGCTCGGCGTTTTCGGTCGAGATCTGCTCCGTCAGGTTGTGCCACTTGAAGCCCTTGAGGTAGAGGAGGTTCCACAAGTCGTCGTGGTAGTAGCTGCCCTTTTTGCCGCCAATGGTGCGCGCGTTGAGCAGCTCGCAGACGGCCTTGGCGTCCTTTTTGCGGACAAACTCGACCCAGCCTTCGGTGTACGACTTCTTCTTGTTACCGCCGGCGCGGACGCGGCGGGCGTGGGCCGTCGGGTCTTCGGGGGCGAGGAAGATGCGGTTGATGATGCCGTAGGGCTCGAGCAGGGAGCGCAGCTTCATGGGCTTCATAAAGGGCGGGATGCGCGACAGGTAGACGACGCCTGACTTTTTGACGGCGGCTTCTGACACGACGAGGTTCTTCTTTAATGATGGGCGTGAGACGTCGGGTAGTTCATCTTTGGGCTCGCGCTTCGACTTCTTGGGCTTTTCGTCGTCGTCGTCGGCGGCGGCGGCATCGTCTTCGTCGTCAACAGCAGTCTTCTTGTTCGCCTTTGTCGTCAGCTCCTCATCGTCGCTCTGCGCGTCGTCCGAGGCGTCGCTGTCGACCTTGCGCCTCTTGGCGCTGCGGCCACCCTTTGTCACTTCGTCCTCCGAGTTGTACCCGAGGTCCTCCTCGTCGCTATCGCCAGCGTCTAGGAATTCGTTGCGTTTTTCTGGTGCCATTGTAAGTTGTCGCTGATCATCTACAGGACCAAGCTATCTCCAGCAGACAGGTATCGATGTTTTTTTTCCGGTCCCAGCCAGCTAGACTTGCGATAAGATAAGCGCGAGATCGGAGGCTGGCTGGCTTACGTTATCGGGATCCACGGAGGGGTCACAGTGTACGTCACCAGGAAGCAAGCGATCAAGACGTTCGAGATGCAATTCGGGAAACTCTGCCTTGGGAAGGGAATGAATAGTAATAAAACTCGATAATAATTCCCCGGTCCAATAACTTGTAGGCCTGACGTTTAGCTAATGAGTAATTGCCCAGCAGCATAATTGTCGGTTGGGATCAAGTGATAAGAACGTCCCCAGTATTGGTTTCACTTACTAACGCGGGGCATGACAGACAGTGTCCCTATCTCATCGCTTCCCCCCAACCTCTACCTACCATCTCCGCGCAAGCAACCTGAGCATTTTCCGTTCTCCTCTGTGCGGCAACTCTACTACTCAAGCTTCAACATGTCTGTCGAAGTCATCAAGACGATTTCACCCACCACCAACGAGGTCATCATCACCCGCAATGGCGCCTCGGCACAGGACCTCGAGCAGCTCCCCAAGGTTGCCACCGAGGCTTTCCAGACGTTCAGCAAGACTACCTTGAAGGAGCGCCAGGAGATTGTCAAGAAGTTCCTCAAGGGCCTCTCTGCCAAGCAGAATGAGCTCGGAGAAGAGATTACCCTCCAGATGGGCCGTCCCATCTCCTACACTGCCGGCGAGGTTGCTACGGCAGTCAAGCGCGGCGAATATCTCCTCAAGATTAGCGACGAGGTGCTCAAAGACACCGACGGGGAGGCTGAGAAGGGTTTCAAGCGCTTCATTCGAAAGGTCCCTGTTGGCCCGGTTCTGATTCTCTTTGCCTGGAACGTAAGTCGCTTCCTTGGTGACACATGCTCTTTCACATAGGACATCTCCATCGCTCCGCAGTTACTGACACACGCAGTATCCCTACCTGATTCTTGTCAATGCCTTGATTCCAGCCATTCTTGCTGGCAACACCGTTATTCTCAAGCCTTCCCCCCAAACGCCTACCATTGTCGAGCGTGTCGCGGAGATCTTTACCGATGCGGGGCTTCCCGATGGTGTCTTACAGTACTTCCACTGCGGATCTCCCTCTATTATGGAGACCATCGTCCGGAGCCCCCAGATTGCCCTAGTCTGTTTCACTGGTTCGGTAGCTGGTGGTTTGGAGGTGCAAAAGGCCGCTTCTGGCCGTCTTGTTCACGTCGGTCTTGAACTCGGCGGCAAGGATCCGGCCTACGTCAGAGAGGACGTCGACATTGACTGGGCGGCAGAGGAGATTGTCGATGGATCCGTCTTCAACTCGGGCCAGAGCTGCTGTTCCCTCGAGAGGGTTTATGTGGACGAGAAGATCCACGATGCTTTTGTCGAGGCCGTACAAAAGGTACTCAAGGGCTACAAGATGGGCGACCCCTTTGACAAGGCTACGCAAATCGGACCCGTTGTCTCGAAGCGATCCAAGGAAGCCATCGAGGCGCACATCAAGGACGCTCTCAACAAGGGTGCCGTGGACGCGACGCCCGACAACGAGACTTTTAACAACCCCCCTCCCAAAGGCAACTTTGTGAAGCCCACGCTACTGACGGGTGTCGATCACTCGCACCTCGTCATGCAGGATGAGACGTTTGGGCCCGTGATCCCCATCATGAAGGTCAAGGGCGACGCCGAGGCCGTCAAGCTCATGAACGACAGCGAGTTTGGACTCACGGCAAGCATCTGGACAAAGGATACCGACAAGGGGTATGAGCTTGCCGAGGACGTGGAAGCGGGTACTGTCTTTGTCAATCGATGCGACTATCCGAGCCCGGTAAGTAACGACACGCCCCCGCCGACGAAGGCGCCACAGGCATAACGCGTGTGACGGTCGTACGGTCGTCTCTCACAATGTAGCTGTCTTTGCTAACAATTGGGCAAACAGGATCTGGCATGGACGGGATGGAAGAACTCTGGTAGGGGACAGACGCTCAGCCGGTTTGGGTTTGACCAGTTTGTCAAGCTCAAGAGCTTCCACATCAAGGACTACCCGAAATAGCCTTGTGCATCGTAGAAGCAACCAGTCAATCATTGATGTACCGTAAATGGGTGCCGAGCCATCTATCTAGGTACCCAAACCTAAGACCAAGACCAAGACCAAGACCAAGCACTCTCAGCGTTCACGATCTAGCGACGTCTCCCTTGTTGCCTGTGACACCAACGCACCAGCATATGCACTTACATTGACACAAGGCACAGGACAGTACAGTCACCCATCCATTCATTCACTCGTTCGCTCGGAAATGCCCAGCATGGTACGGAGGGGCTCCGCTTCGGCTCTCTGGTGCAACGGCTGCCACGCGAACGGCAAAGTGAAGCCGTGATGCCGTCATGACGTGAGCATGTTTCTATATCTTGGTGCTCGCCCTGGGTGTCTCCCCCTGTTGGTGGATTCTACAGTACATCACAAGCGTGCACATCTGTCTGCTTATTCCACAGCGGCGGCGCCCTGGATCAGTGAATTTCGATGCGTCGCACCACCCGATGTCTCACACGCGACTGAGACAAAGCCTCGCCTCTGCTGCAAGGGCACACCGTCCCCGTACTCCGGCGCCGCTTGTCTGCCCTCTTCTCTGCTCTGCTTGCGGGAGAGCCAAAGGAGATGGCGGCGTTTGTGTGGAATCCTCGTCTTGTAGCTGCCATTCCAGCGACCCTGTTCACGGCATCCCATTCCTCTCTTGTCGTCTCCCGTCACCCCGTCAATGCTGCCTTATATAGCAACCCGCGGGACCTGGAATCATTCCATTCCCTCTATTCCCGTATCGTGACCCGGCAGTGGATCTTACTCTCCTTCCTTCTGTTTCCTGCATACCCAACGCTCGCATATCTGCGACACTCCAGCTCGCCTCATCCTAGGTCGAGGTTTCACTCCTTTTTATCTTGAATACCATCCGCTAGCCATCATCTTTTTCCTTGTTGCTTTCCAACTCCGAGTATAGACTTGTATCTCTCTTTTAGAGTCTTGTCCGAAAACTGGTCTCTTGCTATCGCTGGTCGATTTCGCAACATCCTGTTTCTCCTACTGCCTCGTCTACTCGCCACGTCTCTTTTGTAACAAGAGCCATCATACTAGGTATCTTACCGACCAACTACAAACCCACGAACAGCAACGGCAGCTCTTCCACTCTCGACACCTCCTGGTTACTACCATCGACTCGATGGCGCCCACTCTGCTACGAAGTGCGTCAGAACGGGGACCGAGGCGGGTTGAACGTGTGCCGACATCACTGGCCGGGCTGAAGACGACCAGCTCACAAGCCACGCTGCACATCTCCACCAACGTTCGGACGTTGTGCAGGCGGATCCAGACGGTGCTGCGCGAGCGACGACACAAGGAAAAGCGGTCTATACAGATTGTATGCCATGCCCAGCCAAGCCACCGTTGTTCAACACTGCCAGCGAGCAAAGAAAGAAAGAAAAGCTAACCAGCCTCCTCCAGTCGGCTCCTTTCAACTTCAAACGCGAGCCAGTTTCGATACCGGGCATCTCCGATGATGAGTACGTGTGTGCCACGCAGTTCCATCCCTGTTCTATATGGTGAATCCCCCAGCAGCTAATGCCTCTCTTTCACAACAGGATCGCCGTGCTGCGCGACAAGGCCGTTGCCAGCCAGATTAGCATCCTCGACTCGCCCGTGCCGCATTCGCCACGCTCCACCTCGAGTCTCTTTGGGCATGCGGTGCCCCCGGCTGCCGGTGCCTCGGGGAGCCGCGTATCCTCATGGGGGTGTCATACAGGGATAGACTGCGATGACAGGGCCGAGGTGGATGGCGGGATGCTCTGGAAATAGGGACTGGGCTGGGCTGTGAAACGGGATCGGTTTGCGTTGTGCTTTTTTTTTTTTTTTTTGGAGGGCGTTGGTTGAACAATATTGTTGGTATGGAGATGGTGTAAAACGGGAACGGATTGGTTTTAGAGAAGAGCATGGGCATCAGATTGTCATCTAGAGTTGGATATCGTCAGCTACAGTTAGTTTAGTCTACACTCCTCGCAAGAGCGAGGCCGTCCTCGAGAGAGACATACACTCAATGGAGAAAGAATGATAGACTTTGAGGTCACCCATCATTACGTCTTCATATCTTGGTCTATATCTTTTTTTTCTTCCTTTTGACATGTACAAGGTTTTGCTTTTTCTTCTGCGCTGGCGTCGCACGTCTCAGATCCACCCGGCATATACGTCGAGACCTTCGGCGCGCACGCCGTCCATCTCGCCCTTGACGTCAAGCAGCTTGACCTTTGTGCCCTTGTCCTTGGCCCACTGCTCGACAAAGGCCTCGACGCGCCGGAGCGTCTCGGCGTCGTCCTTCATCAGCAGCGCGAGGGCGTCGAAGCCGCCGGCACCGGGGACGACGCCGCCGTAGACGCCCTCGACGGCGCTCAGGGCGTCGAGCAGCTCTGTCTGGCTAGGCGGCTCAATGGGCACATCGCTGGCCTCGCCCATCTGGCGAATCAGCTCGCGGACGCCGGCCAGCCGGGCGGGCAGGCCCTCGACGTCCTCGCGCTGCAGCGTGGCGGCCAGCTGCTCGTTGCGCTGCTGGAGCTCGTCCCAGAGCTTCCGCGAGGCGTCGACGTCGTGGGCACGCCAGGCGAGGACCTTTTTCACCATGCTGACAGTTTTGCTGCCGCAGTCGACGTCGCACATGCGGAGGACGACGCCCCGCGGCATATTAACCTCCTTGCTCACCTCGACGTCCCACTGGTTCGAGCCGTCGACGAGCTTGACGAGAGCGTCGGCGAAGCCTGCGGCCCCGGGCTCCGGCATGCGGCTGAGCGTCTCGGGCGAGAAGCGGCGGTAGCAGCACGAGCCGTAGACGGCGGCGGCAACGTCAAAGCCGGAGCCGACCTTGCCCTGGGCGGCACAGTGCGCGGCCTGGGCGAGGTTGTGCAGCGTGCGTTTGCCCTGCTCCGACTCGATGATGAACAGGTCCGCGGGCAGGTAGTGGGCTAGCAGGGCGGCGGTGAGGGAGGTGACGAGGGCGGCAGAGGAGCCCAGGCCCGTCTTGTTGGCGCCGCTCAGGGTGACGGGGAACTTTGCGAAGCGGCCCTTGGGAGCATCGACGGCAGCAGGGGATGATGAGCCTGGGTGCGTGTAGTAGTCATTGTCGGCGAGGATGATGAGTCTCGCCGAGGTCATGCTGTGGCTAGGACGCTGGCCGGCGACGCGATCAATGTAGGTGAGGGCATAGCTGAGAGCCGTCTCGACAAAGGGGTTGGGGTTGATGGAGGCGCCGCTGTCGATGGGAAGAGGTTATAAGTGACATTGTCCAAGGACGATGATGAAGGGAAGCAACTTACACCTGCAACTGGGTCACCTTGATGCCGCCGCCGGCCTCGGCCAGGTGATAGCCATATCGCCACTGGGCCTTGAGGAACTGGGGGCTGTCGACGACAATCTCCGTCAGCTGCACGCCAGGCGTCGTGTGAATCTCGCCGGCGATGACGTTGATGCGCGCATTCAGCCCAAAGACGAAGCCCGTGTGCTGCCGGTCCAGCACCAGGTAGCCGCCTGCGAGGAGCACCTTGCCGGGCGCCGATACGGCAATGGTGGGCTTGCGGTCAGTCATTGCCGAGGTCGTTGTGATGGCGATGACGAAGAAGAAGACGACGAAGAG
>QUZG01000217.1:318-30398 GCA_003693545.1 Pseudonectria buxi
CAAGCCTGCCGAAGAGACTGCTGAAGAGGCCAAGCTTGCCGGAGAAGATAAGCCTGCCGAAGAGGCTAGTCCTGCGGAGGAGGTCAAGCCTACCGAAGAGCCTGCTGAAGAGGTCAAGCCTACGGAGGAGGTCAAGCCTACCGAAGAGGTTAACTCTGCGGAAGAGGTCAAGCCTGCCGAGGAAGATAAGTCTGCAGAGGACGATAAGTCTACCGAAGAGGACAAGCCTGGCGAGTCTCAGCCTGCGGAGAAGGACAAGCCTACGAAAGAAGACGAGCTTGCGGAGGAGTCTCAGCCTACCGAAGAAGGCAACCCTGAAGAGTCTCAGTCTGCAGAGGAGGACAAGCCTGAGATGGACAACCCTTCCGAAGAGACCAAGCCTACAGAGGAGTCTCGGCCTGCCGAAGAGATTAAGCCTACGGAAGAGTCCCAGCCTACAGGCGAGGAAAAGGCTGAGGAGGATAAGTCTTCCGAGGAGGTCAAGCCTGCTGAAGAGGTCAAGCTTGCCGAAGATGACAAGCCTGCTGAAGAGGCTAAGCCTATCGAAGAGGGCAAGCCTGAAGAAGAGACCAAAGCAACAGAAGGGCAATCAGATGCGGGTGCAGGAAGTCCCGCAGAAGAAGCACCTCCCCTTCAAGAGCCCCCCGCGGACGAGGAAAATACTTCACATGAGGAGCAAATCACCGAACTAGAGGCCGACACCGCTAATGGAGAGGGTTCCAACGAAGCAGCTGAGCCGAAGGACAATGAAAACCCTCCAGCTGATGCTGAGACAGCCGCAGAGGAAAAGGCTACCGAAGATGAGGCTAAGGGCGCTCAGCCTGCTGAGGCAGAACCTGATTCTGCAGACAAGACACAGCAAGACACGGATGAGAGCCGCGTCAAAGAGAGTCACCCCTCAGATATTACGGAATCGACAGAGAGCTCTGGGGCTGTTGTCGAGGACTCTTTACAGTGTTGCGAGAAGCAAGATACAGAGCCGGACGCCGCGCCGACGGAAACGCCACAGGTAGACAACGGCCCTGAAGACGACAAGCAGTCTGCAGAGGGAGAGACGCAAGTGGTCGAACCGGAAGCACCGAAAGATAACACTGTCTCTGAGACCTCAGCTGCCGACAGTGAGAACAAAGACTCCGACGTTGCTGGTCCCACGAGCCAGGAAGACAAACAGACTCAGGCCGAAGTCATCGAACCTTCTGAACAGAGACCCGAATCTGAAGGTGACACCGCCGAGTCGCCATCTCAAGAACAGCACGAGGAGGACGTGGCGGAGAACGAGAAATCCGACGCACCTTCTGTGCTCGAAGAATCTGTCCAGGTTGAAGAGGAGAAGCCTGCAGAAGCTGAGTCGCCGTCTGAGAACGCTGAAACCAAAGACTCAGAGCCGACAAACGCCGAAAGTAACGACAAACCCAGCGATTCCGCGCCTGTAACCGACGCAGATGAAGGACCTATTTCAGAGTCTGTTGTTACTGAGGAGGACGAGCCTGTATCCTCTGAGTCTGCAAAGGACGAGCCCAAAGACGAGCCCAAAGACGAGGCAGCCACCCTAAATACTACTCCAGAATCTGAAGATGGAGAGAAGGGCTTGAACGAGACACCGGTACCTGCAGGAGACGATAAAGAGCCTGCAGCACTAACCGAGTCCTCTGAGCCAGGTCTCGTAGCCAAAGAGGAGGATGGAGATCCAACAGAGACGGCGAACAAGCCTGAACCCCATGCTGAGGAAGAAAAGGCTACCAGTGTCGACGAAACGGATGACAAGCCTGAGCCGACTGGGGATAGGGAGTCTGATGCAGAACCTGCTGTTGAAACCTCGACTAAAGAAGACGAACCAGCAGCAACAGAGCCCGTGGCCAGCGATGATGCTTCGGAAGCTGCCCCGGAGAAAGAGCCGGAAGAGGGGACCAAGGATGAACCAACCGCCGAGGATGTTCGAGAACCAGAGGCACCCGATTCTGATGAGGTAGACGCTCAGGTCGATGGCCAGGGTGGAAAGGATATTGCACCAGAACCCAATTCTGCTCCAGAGAAGGCTACTCCTGATACAGAGGCTGAGCATGACACATCTGATTCTGCAGGGAAGGACGAGCTGGCTGAATCAGCCGAAGAAGCCCTCAAGCCGGACGAAAACCCGGATGAAGGTGGAGCGGCGGCCGAGAGTGAGCCTATCGACAATGAGGCGACGGTTGATGAACAAGCCGACGAAGAACCCTCTGCAATTCCCGAAGCAGACACCGCGCAGGCTGAGAAACCACTTTCCGATACGCCCGAAGACGACAACAAACAAGCCGGAGATGATGTTCCCCCCAGCGACGATCCGGCTAAGCAAACATCCGACTCTGTTTCCGGGGATGGCTCAACGGCGACCGAAGAGGAAAAGCCGACTGAAGCGACGCCACCTGTAGATGACCAAGAAGCCGCTGTTGTCGATGAGAAACCCGAGGATCCAGTCCCCGAAGAGAATCCCGAGTCTGCTGGAGAGCCAGCTGCTGCTAACGACGAAGCAGCTGAGGAGGCTCCTTGTCCTGATGAGGAACCAGCCAAAGAAGCAGCCCCTGCCGTTGACGAGCCGCCTGAGGCCCCTGCTGCCACAGAAGAAGAGGCTCCCTTACTGGACGAAGCGCCTATTTCCGAGCCCAATGCGCCAGAGAAAACGTCTGAGCCGGAGGAGGCCCCTGCCCCTGAACCAGAAACCGAAAAGGCTCCCGATCCAGAACCTGCCACAAGGGATGTCAAGTCCAAGGAGGAGGAAGAGGAGAGTAATGATAAATTAGGTCCATTTCCTGGAGAGGAAAAGAGGACCAGAAAAGGTGAGGAACAACATTCATTATACAATACCCCTCTTGATCTGTCGAGTTGTTTGGGAGGCCCTACTTCGGAGTTACATGAAGGTTTAAACTGCGACGGCGCTTTGGGATTTGGTTCAGATGATACCCAGGAGCGGCGTCCAGACCATGCATGGGACGAAACCGCAGAACTTGCGACTATTGGTCTTTCTCCTGCTTCGCCCGAAGCCACAGAGATCCAAGATGAGCAACAAGCGGATGCGCAGACCCAAGAGGGTACATCACCTATTGAGACCACGATGCCAGAAGAGCAGAATGCGCCACACTCGAGGCCTACCACATCAGATGAGGCGACTGAACCTGAAGAAACAGCCCAAAACACTGTTGGGGCCGCAGCCAGTACGCAAGAGTTGGAGTCAAATGAACCAGACAGTCGACTCGATGAAGCAACATTGGATCAAGCCGCGACAAAGGATGGTCTGCCCCAAGAACCATCACCAATCCATGAAGTTGCTGTGGGAGGCATCGACAAAGCCAGTTCTACAGGCGAAGATGAACTGGGTCTCGAGAATAGGGTTCAATCGGAGCAGGAACAGTCAAAGTGTCCGGAATCAACTCCAAAGCCCGAGTCGTCTGATATCCTGGCGCCAGATCAAAAAGATGTCGAATCAGCCGAGCACGACGATGGCTCTGTAGCTGACAATCTCACGAACAATGCTCCGGCTAGCTTACCTGCTAGATTTGAAGTCAGCTCCCAAGAGGCTACAGCTGAGATGGATTTGGCACTTCCTCAACATACGCAGCCGCATCCTACAAGTGAGTGCGAGCAGCCCATGGGCGAAGCGCAATATACTGGCACAGAGTGTGAAACGACACCCAGGGACGACGACGCTGAACACTACCTCGAACTTGTTCCTGAGGACGTCAAAGTCCAAGACGCAATAAGGGAGGCAGACGATCCCACATCGCCAACTTCTACTACATCGCTGGCCATCCCTATCTCTCATTCTGACGATGTTTCGGAGGACGTTGAAGTTAGAGAGTACGAACTCCCCATTGAGCTTCCGGACCAAATCTCTCTTATTCCCGAACCTCCTACGTCCACCGGCTTAGTGGATGGCACCGAGGCGGGCCAAGACGATAAGGAGAGAACCTGGGCCCTGCCATACCCTCTGCCCATGGAAGCCGACACGGATGTCTACTTGGAGAAAGAAATCCTTGACAACCAAGCCGATGCTTTCCCTACCAGTGCTCCCCACAGTAGCACTGAGACCTTCGTCATCCATTCCGAATTGGGTTCTGGCAGTCCACATAGCACAGGCCAAGATGGCCCGGTCGTTCCAGACGAGCCTGTTCTCCATGCTTCTCAAGACGATTTGCAATTACTGGACGAGGAAAAGGACTTTGCAATACTCGAGAGATCAGATAACCTGGCAGACGAGAGTCACTCGGAAGCTCGTCAAGGCAAAACATCAGAGGTTCAACCATCTCAGATGGAGCTTGAGGGGACTGAAAGGAGTTGCTCGCCGGTCTCGACCAGTAAAGCACCGTTGTCGTTAGTTGCAGACTGCAGCAGCGAACCCATATCTCAGAACCAACTCGCGGAGGTCGAGGACTTGCCACAGCAGGGTCAGGAAGATTTGTCCAGGTCATCCGGAAATATTGTTTCAACACTTGTTACCAGCATTGATAATCCGGAGTCTGGAGAGGAAGGAAGAGGTCTCGACCACTTTTCAGAAAGTCAAGGCTCTACTGAAGCGGTGTCGCCTGTTTTGGGATATCTACAGCCTTCAGAGGCGGCTTCTCTTGTCGAAGCTCAAGTTCAAGCTCAGGAAAGCCCCAAAGATGGCGAGCTATCTGCATACCTTGCAAGTGACCACGGCAGCTCGGAAACCTTGCTCATTGATCAAGTAAGGACCGATGCCAATGCCAGTCCACGGCAGCCATCTAAGATTCTGCCAAGCGAAGAGCATAGCCAGGAGGGGCGAGAAGAGGAGCCTGAGCTGTCGGAATGTCCCGAGTCTATCGCCGGGAACTCAGTCGATGCACAGTTCTCGGCTGACTCCGGTGCAGCTAGGAAACCTGTTCTCCGCATTGAACCACCTCAAAGACAGTCATATTACGACAGCCAGCAGTTGGGGGGGCCCTCAGATATCTCTCCACGGGATCGAAACTTGACAGCGGAAGCTAGTCCCCCTCACGAGGCTGTAGCCCTCGACTCGAGCCCAGAACACCAAGCACCTGCTCTGATCCATCCTCAGCCATATCGGCCCATCCGAGGGCACGACAGTGTTCTAGACAAGGTTGCGATGGAACAGCCAGTCACTGGTGCTCATCTGAGTATGAACCCCGTCGAACCGACCTCAGCTGGTTCAATGGCTGGAGATGTGCCACGAAATCGAGCGTTCCAGGCCAGGGTGGACTCCCTAGGGGGACCAGCCCATCCAAGCCTCGAATACTCTATACCCAAATTTGACTACGCTACTGCTCAAGAAGTCGTTCATCAGCAGCTTGCCGAGAGTGGCCTGCGGTCTCCATCCCCCGACATCATAGTCCCTGATGCGGAGATGATTGACCAAACTCGAGCTCGAACGCTGCGCCGCAAGCGCAACATGTCTATCAGGCAAGCTGAGGATACCTTGGCCGCGGCGGTAGTCATCTACGCAACTGTCGAGGCTCTAAGCCCCCCTGGCAGCCCATCGCTTGGGCCTCCTCCCCATGACATGGGCCTCCCTACTATGGGGCAACGGCTGATGTCTGAGCCCATCAACAATCATTCACCTATTTCCTTTACTTCACGAGAATTCTCTGACAGCGAGGGAGATGGATACGAGGATGAGAGGCTTCGCAAGTCGGTTGCTGACTTGTTTACAGACTATAAAAGCAGAGAATCGGACTCCTCGCATGGCGATAAGGACAGAGAAAGGCATCGCAGACGCCGACACTCACATCAATCGGGCAGGAGCCGCGAGGAAGACGGCGATGGACGGGAGCACAGAACGCGTGGCGAAGGCGAGAAAAGATCTCACCGGGTACGAGGCGAGGACGGGGAGAGGCCACACCGATCGCGCGGTGATGATGTTGAGAGACACCGCCACCACTCTCATAGGGATGAGGAGAGACGTCACCGTGGCTCCCGTGGGGAGGATGAGCCACGTTCTCGGAGAATCCGTGGCGAGGATGACTATAGAACTCGAGGCTCTCGCGGCGAGGAAGAGCCACGGGAGAGTCGGAGGCGATCATCCCATGGATCTCACGGATCTCACTCCCAACGCCGCCAAGTCCCTGAGAGCTCCGGCACGCCTCCGAGAACTCCGAACCGGCGAGATAGTGGTTTCTCAGCCGAGAGCTCGGGAAGCTCGAGCAGAAAGCACAGAACTGCCGAGGAGCAAGCCGCGCATGATAGGCGCAAGATGGAGCGCCGGGCGACTCGAGACAAAGAGGATGAGCGCAGACGAGAACCAGCAGCCCCGGCGCCCCGAGAACACAGAGAGTACAGAGATCACAGAGAGCCCAGGGAACACAGAGAGCCTAGGGAAAGCAGAGGCAAGGAACCCGAAATCGACACCGAGAGAAGACACCATCGTTCTCGTCGACACAGCCACTCGACCCGCAATCGCTCCGACGATGTGAGGGAGCGAGAGCGCCCCTCGGTTGAGCGAGAGGAGCCAGTCCTGCCGGATAAGAAATTCTTCAACGTCAAGAACTCGGAGGGCGTTGTTGGGGGAACCCCACCACCTCGTGATGAATCTCCAAACTTTGTTGAGCCTGTCAAGGAGGCACCAGAGCCCGAGGCGCCGCGCCGGTCCTCGGTGACGCGCTCCTCTAGACCTAGACATGGGCACAGCCACGATTCCACCGACGAACCCCGTCAAAGACGCCATCGGACGCGGGATGAGTACGACGACGAGCCTCGGGCAGAGAGGCCATCCCGAACCAAGAAGGTCAGGATGGATGACTCTCCCCGATCACCGCCGCAGGATGCCGCGCGCAGGGCCAGGCACCAAGAACGGCGAAGGGCTAGGGAAGAGGAGGAGGAGAAGAAGGCGCCTGGAGGCATCAAGGGAGTGTTTAAGAAGTTGTTCAAGTGATTCAAGAGGGAGAAGTCATGTTTCGTTTCGTTTTGTTCGATTCTGCTACGATTGTATTGATGAGATCTGGTTATTACGTGCGACGATATGAACGACTAATTGGTCAATGAGCGTTTTCATGGGGATTGATTTACGATAGAACATGTTTAGGACAACGGTCGAAATGGTTGCCTAGTTGCCTGGTTATTCTCAAAGTTTTCGTCTTACATTATTTGATCTACAAAGAACTTGATTTGGTCTCATGCTCTGCTAACTTTTGTTCAGCTTGTGCAGTTACATGAGGGTCACTTGCGTCCATCGCGGTCAGTGTGGTTAAGTTTATGTTGCGATCCATGTTAATTATGCGTGCCAGGTCAGCTGAAGCAATGTAAGCTGTGGTCTCATCCATCAAAGGTTTGCATATCTACTGGGTTTGCCTGTAGTGTTAGTCTTTGCAGTGACCGTACATGAACTATCTATGGCATATCTGCAACGTGTCATTTTCATCTGGAGCCTTGGTAGACATGCCAGGCCAGAAGATGGATTGGCATCAACGCGCCAACAAAGTAAGTGCAAGATGAAGATCCATCAAGGTTTTACCGTGGGCGTGTGGCGAGGTGGAAATCGAGTATATAAGACAGGGCTGGGTTGTGAGGGCGCCATCTCAACAGCAACTTCTACTTACTGCTGTTATCTTTCTACCAAGCCTTCGTACGCGGTAGCATATCCAACATGCGAATCTCTTTCACCCTCATGGGCATTGCCTTTGCCGGCGCCCTTGCACTGCCTCAGTCTGGGCTGCCTCAACCTGTCGCACCTCAACCTGCCGTGCCTCAATCTGCGAATCTCCGAGCCCCCGAGTCTGATACGCCAGCCTTTATCGACCCCTATGCAAAGGCCCAGACGCAGAAGAACTATGAAAAGGCCCGAGAGGAACAAAAGAACAAGGCCGAGGACGCGGCCCGAAAGGTCTGGGTTGATACCCAGAAGACGGAGAAGAAGATGTGGGAAAAGCTCATGAAGGAGAAGGAAAACAACATCAAGGAAAAGAAAAAGCAGCAGAAGGTGCGAGACAAGGACCGCGAGGTTTGGCGAGCGCATAGGGAAACGGAAAAGAAGCTATGGGAGACAATGATGACCCAAAGGGAAAAGGAGCTGCTCAAGTTGGAAGGCGTCAGAGTCAAGAAGCAGAGGAAGAAGGACAAGAACACTATCAAGAAGATCAAAAAGAACGAGAGGCAGAAGGCCAGAAAGGGGTGGGAGAACTGGAGGAAGAAGAAGGAGGCCGAGTTCAAGAAGAAGAAGGAGGACGAGCTCCGGAAGCTTACGAGCAAGAAGAGTATTGAAAAGAAGGATAAGATAGTGGAGAAGATCGAGGAGGGTAACACGGAGAGCAACGAGCTCAAGGCGCTCGAAGAGACCGGGGAGCTCAAGGCGCTCGAGGAGGCCGAGGAGCTCAAGGCGCTCGAGGAGACCGAGGAGCTCAAGGCACTCGAGGAGAGCGGAGAGCTCAAGGCACTCGAGGATAGCGAGGAGCTCAAGGCCCTCGAGAAGCTCAAAGAGATGGAGGAGAAGAAGGATGAGAGCGAGCTCAAGGAAGTGGAGGAAGAGAAGGACGAAAGCAAGGGGGCTAACGAGGTGGACGAGAAGAAGAAGGAGGAGAGCGAGGAGCTCAAGGCTCTTAAGAAGGAGCTCAAGGAGCTCAAGGCGCTCAAGGACTCCGAGGGGAAGAAGAAGGACAACGGAAAGACCGAGGAGCCAAAGAAGGTGGAGAAAGAGAAGAAGGATGATAAGGAGAGCAAGGATAAGGGTAAGGAGCGTTTCAAGTCGGATATCAAGAAGGCAAAGAAGAAGTCGGTCTTGAAGGGGTGGAAGAAGGATAAGATGGTGAACGAGGTCAAGGAATACGTGAAGAAGCAGAGGAATGATGAGAAGAAGGCAAGGAAGAAGAAGGAAAAGGAGGCGCAGAATAAGGACAAGAACGTGGAGGTGGAGAAGAAGGAGGAGGAAAAGGAAAAGGAGAAGAAGAAGTTGGAAAAGGAAAAGGAGAAGAAGGAGTTCAAGAAGGAGTTCGACAAGGTGATGAGGGAGGAGATGAACAGGCTGAACTATGTGTTCAAGGGCGAGCCGACGAGCAGAAGGGTAAAGATGGTCAAGAGGGGAGAGGAGGCCAGCGTGGAGGAGCAAGTCAAGGAGGAGAAGGAGTTGAGAAAGGCGGCGCCCCACGAACGCGACGTCAAGATGATCAAGGCATGGAAAGCCAAGGAGAAGAAGAAGCTCGAGAAGAAGTTCAAAAAGGAGCTGAAAAAGGAGATCAAGCGGATTAGGGAGTTGCCCAACAGCAAGCCCTACTCGCCGGTTCCAGGATTCAAATGGGTCCTGGTGCCCGTCAAAGGCGCCATCAAGGACCGGCCACAGCAGGATCAGGAACGGTTCGATGCGTCCTTTAGGGACTATCTCAAGTCGGATACCTTCCGGGCAACTCAGCTTCGCCAGAAGGCCAAGAACATCAAGACGCCCGCTCGGCTCGAACAAGAGCAGGAAAAGGAGCAACTCGTCTTCGCGCGTCGGATGCCAGCCTTTGTCCGATTCAACAACAAGAGGCCTGTCGTTGGCAACGAGACTGCTGCAGTTATCGACAACAAGAAGCCTGTCGTTGTTTACAACAACGAGTCTGCTGTCGTCGGCAATGAGACTGCCACTACCAATGGCAACGAGACTGTTGCAGTTATCGACAACAAGAAGCTTGCCATTGTCAACACCACGGAGCCTGCTGTCGTCAACAAGGAGACTGCCACCATCAACGGCAAGCAGTCTGACGTTGTCGACGACAAGAAGCCTGCCGCCACCAACGACAACCAGTCTGCCGTCGTTGATAACAAGGAGTCTGCCGTTGTCAAGGCGGACACTCAGGGCAAGGCCGAGGAGCAGAAGCAGACCTAGATGGGGTTTGCGGTATTCCCGACAGAGGTGTTGTCAAGTTGTACTCAAATAGTGTTATGCCGAGTTCCCCAGCTTTAATCTGCCCCTAATAACACGTTTTAAAACTCCAGTTTTCAGTCTGCCAACAACTCATGTGAAGCAATCGTAGAAATGGTCCAGAGGAGATGCTGTGAAGCTGTGCTTGGAGGTGTCATGACAAGTTCCATAGCTTTGACCTACCGTAACACTGAGTGTTGAATTCATCAGACTCATCAAACTCAATGATTTGAATGATGTAAATGATGTATGATTCCAGCTATCAGCAAGAATCACACGTACTTTGCAGTCTGGTATGGCATCAATCACTGACTGCTTCGAATACTGAGGCGTGGCGAACCCCTCAGTTCAGCAACGGAACAGCAGGACATCCGAGCGAATGCTCCACGTGTCCTCAATCCCACATCTCCAGACCTCGTGCAGCAAGGTGTAGTAATTACACTTTGAGTGTTTGACAAGATTCGAAACTCTCACCGTCAGTCACCCCGTGTAAGTGAGGCATCCAATTGAGAAGGGGTGCACTAGAGTCACATGACGCCACTCGTGATCTGGTGGGGGGAGGATGTCGTCGGGATGCGGCTCTGCAGATAATCCGGGCCAACCCTAATTCGCGGGCAATTTTCGACCACCCCCACGAGAAAATGTGTGGGAAATTTCGCCGACCATCACCAACCCACTCGGATTTATTTCACCATCCTTCCAACCCAGGCGCAGGATTTGACTTCTTTGCGTTCTTGCACGAATCCCCACGTCACGTCCACCACACAAACCTCTCGCAATGGCTCCCATCACTGTATGTTCATGACACCGCTTTGCTGTAGGCCCTCGGCTCTGCGATTCCCCTCGCAGCCAGGCGCCGCGAAACATGCAGTAGGCTAAAGTCATTCATAGAAGAAGTCGGGCAAGGCCCAGAAGCAGACTAAGAAGGTACGGACACACCCAACGCATCGATCATGACGATATCCTCACGCATTGGGCGAGCGACCCGCCGCCCAAGGGGGCTCAGGAACGGCAAGGACTAACAATCGGCCTCTGCAGTTCGTCATCAACGCTTCGCAGCCCGCGAGCGACAAGATCTTCGACGTCGCCGCCTTCGAGAAGTTCCTCCAGGACCGCATCAAGGTTGAGGGCCGCACCAACAACCTCGGCGACGACGTTGTCATCCAGCAGCAGGGCGAGGGCAAGATCGAGATCATTGCCCACAACGACCTGTCCGGCCGCTACCTCAAGTACCTGTACGCCCTCCCACCTTTCGGACGCCGTGTGTTGCCACGACAGAGAATGCTGACCATCGACCCTCTAGCACCAAGAAGTTCCTCAAGAAGCAGCAGCTCCGTGACTGGCTCCGTGTCGTTGCCACCTCGCGCGGTGTCTACGAGCTCAAGTTCTTCAACGTCGTCAACGACGAGGCTGAGGAGGACGACGAGTAAATATTGCATTGATTGCATCGGGCCGGCGCTGGAATGGATTGGTAGCTTGGGATGGGAAAAGTTGAACAAGACTTTGCCAATAGAGCCAGTCGATTTGTGTGTGTGGCACAACCTCTCTGTTTCAACTTGCCTTGTGAATGTGAATGCGAATGCGAATGCTGGTCCGTCTGCCGGGGCTTGGACCAAGTGATGTACGATCCTCAAACATGACTCCATAGATTCTCTTTCCAATGCTTGGTACCTTGAGTGGTGGCCCACGATTGTGAGTCGTTGCTACCCGTATGAGGATTAATTAGGCGTTGTGTCGTATGTCTTCTATGGTATCCCCTTTCTATTTTTCGTATCTCCCGTTCATGGTAAAGTCCGCATGACAAACTCAAAGGCCATGAGGGCCATGGCGTTGGCGGGAAAGGCCCTCAGAAAGCACGGCACGAAGCCCCTCCAGTACCCCTTCCAGCCGCTCTCGCGGTAGACGGCGGCGGCGGCATCCTTCCAGTGGGGGAAGCGCCTCTGGCCGTCGTTGAGGCCGCCGCCGAGGGGATCCGTCATGATGCGCTGCTTGATGACGTCGCTCGGGTAGCTCAGCAGCCAAAAGACCTGGGCGCTCAGGCCGCCGGCGCAAAAGTTGATGACGGGGTCGCTGAGGGCGGTGCGCTGGCGCATGGAGCGCGAGATGAGGTCGTAGCTGCTCCACCAGAAGAAGAAGAAGCTGCGGAAGATGAGCGTGGCCGACAGGCCGTGGTAGACGCCGGCGATGCCGTGGTGCCGCAGCATCTTGCGCAGGCAGTCTATGGGGCCCGCGTAGAGGCGGTCCGCCTTTTGCGCCGCGTACTGGATCTGCAGCCGCGCCTTGATGTGTTCGACGGGGGCAGCGATGAAGCTGACGGTTGCGCCGGCCATGACGCCCGCGATGCCGTGGCCGTAGCTGGGCAGCCTCGTGTAGTGCGCTTTGCTCGTGGGTGAGATTGAGGCTGAGGCTGAGGCTGAGCCTGAGGCTGAGCCTGAGCCTGAGCCTGAGCCTGAGCCTGAGCTGTCCACGTGGAAGACGTGATCCGACAGCAGCCGGCGGTAGACGGTCAGCGACCCCAGCATAATCGAGTCCATAAACATCCAGCCCACGAGGGGCGGCGATGCGCCCTTGTACAGCCCGCGGACGCCCTCATTGCGGACCGTCTGGAGTAGGCACTGCAGCGGGCCGCTGAAACGAGAGGCGTCTGTCGTCTGTAGCCGCACCTTGATGGTGTCGAAGGGATGGCCAACTGCGCGAGGTCAGCACTGGCAAAGGAGGGAGAGGGAGAGGGAGAGGAAGAGGAAGAAGAAGAAAAGGAAGAAGAAGAAGAAGAAGAGAAAGAGGATTGAAGAAACCTACCGCTCAGCTTGGCAATGCCGCTGAAAACACCCGCGACAAAGCCCTTGTAGTCGTGACTGCCGCCCTGCTTCGGCGTGGGCTGCATCTGACCATCGGCCACGGCAGCGCTCTTGTTGACGACTGCCGCCATTGGCGACGCGTCTTGCTTAACCTTTTGCTTCCGGAGCTGAAGAACAGCGCCGACGTTGGAGAGATGGATGGCAGAGGGCCAGGAGGATAGATGTTTTGGGTTGGCGAGTTTACTCTGCTTTCGCTTTCAATTCCATTGCGAAAAGAAAAGCAATACCGACCGAGTCAAAGACTCATCACCCTCGAGGCCGCTTTTTCTGTTGCTTACCTACGATACCTACTGTTGGTAGCTGCCGCTAGCCTGGTCTAGTGACGCAACGGACCGACGTCGGACATTATGGCAGCACTCATGAGAGAGGAAGAGACAGTCCATGACCATCCATGATGACCATTTATCAACACCAACATGCAATTGTTTGTTTTGCAATTCGGGAAATGATAATGGCGTCTAATTGGGCACTACTGTAATAGCTCCAAGTCTACGCTCGCTCGTATACGCGACGCGTCCATGGAGACGCGAAATGTCAACTTCCTACTGTCTCTTCAACGAGCGTCATCATAAGTTACAGCTTGGCACTAGGTCTAGTCAAGCAGTTTGTGCATTGCCTATCTTGGCCATCTACCCCTTGCTATCTATCTGGATAACTTGCTCATACCTCAGCAACTGTTTCCGTCTCAATGGCAATCATCATAATCCATGAATCCAAAGTCCATCCGTTCCATCCTTGTATTACAAATCTCATGTAAACGCCAACTACCCTAGCTGCTCTCTCCTACACCGGCCGCCCACTACGACGCTATCCTGGCCCATAGCCCATTGTAAATCATATGCCGAGCAGGAAAATCAACGCTTGCTCAATCATTTCCTTTCCGCTCGCCCCAGATGTCATTAAGAATTGGCGCACCGCTCTCAAGTATATCCGTTTCGTGTCGTCATCAAGCAATGAAGCAAGTCCTGCTATGCCCCGAGTTTGTCCCCTGTCATCATCCCTCGTGACCCAGCCCCCTCCGCCTTCTGCTTTCTCATGCGCTGAGTCTTCATCTCTTCTGTTGCTTTTGTTTCGGCACCTTGTGCCGATGCCCTGTTTCTTTCTCTCCTTTTTTTTTTCCTTTTTTTTTTTTTTCCCTTGTAAAAGGCCGTTAAGTGATATCATATATGCTCGCCGTGATAAAGCAGAAGCGGCAGCAGTCGCAGTCTTAACACATCCAGGAAATGCACACCCAATGCGAAGACATCGAGATGTATAGCATTCTCTCCTTCAAGATCCACCTAGCCTAAGTGCCCTCTTCAGCACATGGGACCTTCCTCTAAAAGGTCTCCGTGTCGTCTGTGTGTTGGCTGTGGATGGTGCCAAAAGTGTCTGATTCTGATTAGCTCGGGTGGGCCGATAGTGAGGGATTCATGTCTGCATACTTCTCTTGCGTCTTCGTTCTTCCTCCTCAGGACTCTTTGGTGTCATTGCCCGCGGTCCACTAGGTCGCCGGGCGGGGACGCCGAGCGCGGCACTGAGGTTTCGATTCTCCGGCTGGGGACTCCCCGTGAAGCTACGCGGGCTTGCGCCGTCGTAGCCGCTCTCGTCAACCTGATACTGCAGCGGGCTAGACTTGGCTAGCTTCGATATTCGGTTGCTCCTCGAAGGCGTCTGCGTCGACGGGTTCTCCATCGGCTCCTTGGGGGGTCGTGGAGGGCCGGGCGGCGACGATGCCAGGTACTCCGGCTCACGGCCCGCTGTAGAGGACGCGGTGCTGTATCTGTTGTTGTTTGGCGGGAGGCGATTCAGGCTGGTGGCTGACCCCGCCCAATCGGTTGACCGTGGCGTCATGGGGATATCGTACTCTTGAGCTGAGTGTTCCAGCGCTGTCCGGAACCGCTCCGTTTGCCCAGGCCGCGGCTGTGGGTGCTGAAGGTTCAGCGAGTTCCGATGCACCTTGTATTTAGGGGCATCGTCAGGGGTAAAGTTGCTCTCTCGTCGAGTAGCCATGTTCTCCTCTTGGGCCGGAGCCGGGGCCGGAGCCGGGGCCGGGGCTGGGGCCGAAGCCAAGTCCAGCTGAGAAAAGCCAGTGTGCAGCTTGTCGTCTTCAGACTGGTCGTGCTGGTAGTCACGTTCGTCGCGGTAGGAACCCAAGCTAGACCCAGAGCGAGACGGCGGGTAGTCGTCGTATTTGGCCTCCTTCTTGTTGCCACTGCTGCGGAAGACCTTGCCCACGCTAGACGCTGTGGTTCCCGACCAGCGGGAGATCTTGGGAAGCCAACCCGAGGAGCTGCTTGACTTGTGCTTCTTTCCCTTCTCCGTTCGCGGCGTGTTCTCTGCACTCATGGGCTGTTGCATCGATCCTGAAGGCTGAGGCGGCGTATCGAGAGGCACAGAATTGCCACGCTGCATAGTGTCCGGTCGAGTCGGAGTCAAGGAGTTGGTGTCTCCGCGCTCCGCGGCCGGGCTAGGGTGATCATACCGGTACTCCTCCTCGTGCTCGGGGACGGTGCTGATGCGATGATCAGAAAACTTGCGCTCGTGTGCCAATCGCGATCGGGAGTGGCCCGGCGATAGATGGCCAGACTGGCTCGCATGGCTTGCTGTCGAGATACCTTCGGGCTCATAGCCTCGGTCCTGTTCGTACTGGCCTTCAGGTTCCAGATTGTCAAAAGATGGGCCTCGCTGGCTGTCGCGCCCAATTGTCGAGACCGGGCGCGCAGTCTGGCCCTTGAGAACATCAACCTCGCCCAAAAGCTGCATCAGCATATCCTCGATGCGGCTCAGGTCGTTGGTACCCTTGGCGCTTAGGCCTTGCAAAGCCCTCTTCCAAAGGTTCTTCTTCTTGGTGGCCACATCGTTGAGCGTGTCTACCTGCGAGGCGCCACTCTGAATGGAGCGCGCTCCGGGGTATGGTCGAGGGCCATTGATGGCTTTTTGGAGCTTTTCCGTGTTTTCGGCACCAGCAAAGATGACATCGTCGCCGGTGTCCTGAATAAGGTCTTTCATCTCGTTGAAGGAGGTGCGCATCTCGAGTGCAGCATTCATAAGAAGCGCGACGATCTCGGTATCGCGAGCACTGCGCTGGGCATCGCGTACCATAAGCTACTCATAGTCAGCTGCTGAACAGTATCATTGCGCAAATACAGTACTACTCACGTGTTGCATAAGAGCGACAATGTCCTTATTCTCGATGCGGTCGATGCCTTGGCCAGTGGCGGCATCAAAGAAGGGGGACCCCATCCCTTGAGACATGCCGCTAAGGTGACGACCGTGGTCCTTGGGGACATAGAAAGGGTCGGCCATGTTTGAGGAACCAACCAGACCGAGTGCCTTGCCGTTATGCTCACCATCCGGCGTACGGTTAGGTCCGTTGGAAATGTACCCTTCGTCGTACTTTTGGCCAAAGCCAGGGCTTCCGTTGTGGTAAGGGGCACCATATGAGGTGTTGAGCCCTCGGCCTCCCAAGAGGTTCTCGTTCAATGCTGGGTTGGCGATTGGACTAGCATCCTCATAAGGATTCGTGACAAGGGTGTCCCTCTTGCGGTCGTCCGAAGTTCGCTGCCAGTCCTCGTGATCCTGAGTTTGGCTCGCGGAACGACTGTGCGGATTTGAGCCAGCCATGCCAGCACCAGCTTCTGTTATACCTAGGCCACGGCCGCTCCCAGCGCTGTAGGCATCCTCCTGCTGATAACCTCCCATATGCCGTTGTGTGGGGGTTCCGTTGCGGGACCATTGAAGGGAATCATGGTCGCCATCAAGGCGATCCTGCACGATGGAAGGGTTTGTGCGAGCATCGTCATCCACGTATCCAATTTCCGGCATAGGATCATTCAGGTCGGGAATTCCAGTAGCGCTCAGCTTCAAGGACCTATCATCGTACTCGAGCCTGTCAACGCTATGCGCTGGGGTGCTTCGAGGTTCGTGACCCTCCAACGTGCGCTCCTTGAACGACTTGTTGCGGAAAACTCCGGCAGGTTCGAAGTCTGCCTGTATGATGTCGTCTTCTACGGTAGGCCCTCTCTTGCCCTGAGCCGCCTTGAGTGCTGCAGCCGCAGCACCGACTGCGCCGGCCGTAATTGCTACCTCGGAGGCAGTTGGAGATTTGGTACGAGGCACCTTTCGGCCATGCTCGTCAATTTCGTATTCTGAAAAATCTTGCGAGGGTTTGTGAGATCTTGCGCTGGGGGTTGGCTGTCTCTCATTGTCGACATCTCGCCGGCTGTCGATAGATCTCTTCTCAGGAGAGACGGCACGACTGCTGTATGCTCTAGATTGATCGTCATAGGAGAGCATCGAGTCCTTGGGGTTGTAGTCGTATCCGGACCCGTTGGTCAACACGGACTGGTCCAGCATCGATCCATCCACCAGCGATGCCACATGCGATTCGACGCCCAGAGGCGGGTGAATAATGTTGGGGTTGGCACCCACGCCACGAACTGACTGTCCCTTGGACACAGCGTCCAATTCGCTGTCTTCAGTGTAAGTCGTGTTCCTGTAATCGGCAACGGAGCTCAGTGAGTTTGTAGAGTGAGTGTTGCGGGGATCTTCCGACTTTTCAAAGGCGCCGTAAATATCACTCGACGAGTGCATGCTCCTCGAGTTTCGCGGTTGATGCTCACTGCCGCCTTCAGTGTACCCTGATACGCTAGGGATCGGACTGAGGCCCCGAGCACCTGCTTGATACGGGACGTACTTGAGGGGTGGCGGGACCTCCTGCTGGGCAAAGTAGGAGTTGTCGTACATGGGCTCTTCATCATCGTAGCCGTCATCTGAGTGATCACGAGCATCCTCATCCTGGTAGTGAGAATCATGACCGATGGGAATCTTTTGACCGTACTCGTCAGTCTCATATTCGTCCACGTAATCCTTGTTCCCGCGAGGCAGAGCCATTAGGTCACCGTGGGAAACATTGGCATGCTGCGTTCCCAAAGTATGCGCAACGTTGGCGGGTGATCTTGTCGGCGTTGGGGTGGAACCATGAGATAACGTGCCGCCAGGGATGTGCTGAACCGGGGTCAGCTCGTCGGTAGCAGAGGCGGGCCTGTCAGTGCTGGCGGAGAGAATGGAGGTTCGAGTCATCTCGGATGGGTTGATCTCGCTCATGAGAGGCATTGGTGGAGCCGGCGCTAGATGATCGTCATCGTACTCATCTGCATAGCGGTCACGTCCCACGCTCCGACTTCTGGCAGACTCTGACCGCCGTCGCCGTCGCTCGCGGTTTTTCCTGTCTTCCGACTGAGATTTATCGTCAGAGACCAACGACAAACCTTTGCTCGCAGCAGCGCCCGTGGCAGCCGCCTTGAGTAGGTCGCCGCCACTACGTTTGGGGGTGACGGGGTCGACATCATAACCATAGGCGTCATGAATGGATTCGCGGCTGATGCTGCGCGTAGAGCCATCGTCATAGTCGTGACGAGCCTCTCGATTTCGTCTGTCCTTGGGCTCACCCCGTTGGCTCGAGGACCGCCGGCGGTCCGTGGTGATGTCCTCCTTTGAAACAGATGTCGCTGATGAAGTGAAGGAGCCGCGGCGAGTTTCACGTTTGCTCTGTTCTCGCTTCAGGGCACTCAGCTCTGGCAAAATCAGTCGGCGAATTGCATCCTCGACCGTTTCTAGCAATTTAGGGTTGTTGATTGACGACTTGGAGGCGCCAGAGCGTGTGGAATGTGCGTCGAGGGAGCGGTGGCTCGCGGACAAATTAGAAGACAAGACACTCGAATCAGCGCCAGAGATTGCGGATACGGCAGATTCCTGTTGCCCACGACTTGAGCGGCGACGGGTTGATTTAAGTTCTTCGGCCGGCCACTCGCTCACACTGCTTGTCCGGCTCTTGGGCTTGCGTTTGCGATCTGACTTGTCCTTTGGGTTTTCCGACACTTTTGACCGCTCCCTTGTGCCACTTTTGCTCTTGTGAGTCCTGGAGTAGTCGTCCATGGCAGCGCCTGTAAGTGTTTCCCCTCTGTTGGCACTTGTGCCGCTTTTGGTTTCGGCAGTGCCACCACCTGTGCCGTCGAGGAAGCTGTCTGTGGGGATGGCCGAGATGTCGGAGGGGTTTACAGGCTGGTAGCTGTCGACTGAGGGGATAAGCGGACTGGCTGGTCGGCGACGTCGGTGGCCTCGATCTATCTCGATGTCGATGGGGTTCCGAGAGACGTTGGACTCCTCGGTCGCAGAAGTGTACGAGGTCATGCTGTTTGCGTCTTCGCCCTCGACAAGCTCCGAGTCTTGAGAAAGATCCAAAGGTATCCGTCTGGTTAGGGAAGCCTTGCGAGAACCCTTGGTCTCGGTGACTTGGATGTGGTCGCCCCTCTTTTTCGATGGGGTCAGGCGAACACGGACACTGGGCCTGCGCTCGCCCCCAGAATTTGACGACTTGCCGCCTTCAAAGTACTCGATGAGGAGCGATGTCTGGGAGCGGCTCGACTGGTGACCGCGAGTGGGAATTGTCACGGGCGTGCCGTCTTCGGGGATGGAGTAGGAGGATTTCTCGTCGCCAGGGTTGACAACGGAGGCTGTCAGTTCGGTCGGCGAGGTGTTGCTTTCTGTTTCGGTGGGAGCGGGAAGAGGAGGTGCCTTTTTCGAGTCGATTCCCATTGCTGCTGGTGAGGTGGGACTGGGGGGGGCGTGGTGTATGGCGGTGAAGTTGAGGACCCTGGAGCCCTTGGCTAAAGTGGTCCGGAGGCCACGACGACGAACAGCCAAGAGCGAGCAAAGCTGAAGCACGCAGGACACCGATTAGGCGTCGAGCGGGAAAGGGGGAAGACGGAAAGGGCTGGTTGCCGACGTCAAGACATGCGGGAAGGAGGAATTAGGTGAGGCTCGCCCAAGCTCAAGCTCAAGCTCAAGGAGAAAAAGTCTGGGACAAACAAGAGTCAGCGATGGGTGCGAAGATGAGTGACACCCGACAAAAGAGGGTCGCCACACAGCCAGCCCAATTCAGCGCCGGCAGCAGGAAGCGAGACAGAGCGAGTGTCAGGCACCAGATATCAAAGAGGCAAAGAAGAAGAAAAAGAAACTCACGCGAACCAGCAAAAAAGAGCCGACAAGTACAAAATAAAGAGCAAAGGCAAGCTGAACTGCTGGGGGCCTGGCCGTGGTGGATCCCGGAGAAGGAAGAGGAGAAATCGGGGGGGTCGGTGCTTATGCTTGGTGCTCTCGCAACCGCAGCAACCAGGATAAGAGCGAGCGCAGAGATGCCGGCGAGACTAGCGGACAGCACAGGATGGACAGGGGACGGAGACGGAGACGGGGTGGCTTCTTGGCTTTTTGGGCGATTTACGATGCGTCAATGAGTCGATGCTTGCCCCGGCTGCAGATGATCAAGAAGCCCTGACCCTGGCCAGTCGTGGAGCCGAGGAGCTTTGCCTGATGCAAGGTGAGACTTTTGGCGTGTTTCTCGAACGGCGGGAGACGAAAGAGCAGAAGAGGACGAAGAGGAAGAGAGGGCCTGCAAGGCAGTAGGAAGAGGCTGGGGAAGAGGGTTTGTCTGGTCCTAGCCTTGGGGGATGGACGGTCGGTGGAGCAGAGTTGCAAGCACTTGGCCTGGCCTGGCCTGGTGGTGAGGCCTTGTTAATTATTGCTCGATCCAGAAGAGGCGGTTGGGCTGGACTGTGATGAGTTGGCGCTGCCGGCAAGCTGGTCCAATGGCGCCCGGGAGCCGGGGTACGGGCTCGGCGCAGAGAGAGAGAGAGAGAGAGAGAGAGAGAGAGAGAGAGAGAGCAGAATGCCCAGCCAAACAGCGCAAGCCCAAGTATCTACCTAATTGCTACTCCGTACTATGACTGCGAGCATCCAATCCAAGCGGGCCTCGAAATGAATGGCTGGGCGGGCCGCACCTGGAGCTGCCGCCGTGGCGGCGCGCCTTGGATGGCTTGGATCCATGGGAGCTTGGCACGTTGATGTGGTGGTGATGGCCATGATAATAACTACCTAGGTAGGCTAACAAGCAACCACATTGTTCTGTCTCAGAGTCGACCCTCTCCGTCTCACAAAGCATCTTCTGAGATCCCAACCCTTACTCGAATGTGCCTAACAATAATTGTCGCAGGGGAACATCACCTCGTGCGCCGCGGCTCGTCATCTACAGGGTGTGTCCCTTCATCCACAACTCTCCCAGCCCCCAGCCCCCAGTCCCCACAAGGCAGCCAGGGGGACGGCCATTGGCAAGCCACGATGCGACAGGGGATCGGGATACAAGTGGATGAAGAGGTGGTCTGGGCGCCTTTGGCCAGGAGACGAGCAACCAAGCACATCAATCATCTCACTTTCCATGGTGATGCTTACCTAGGTTGGTACTACCAATAACTGGGAGGGCGACACGAGAGCACGGCCAAGGCTACCAAGATGGGCAGGCAGATAATCCGTCACCAACCTAAACGAGAGAGCATGCGAGCTTGCAATCTCCAAAAGAGGCCTCACACGCGTGATCAGCGAGCTGCATACATAGTGCTCGCGCAGTTCCCGCTCCGGTTCATCACTTCTCCTATGGGGCGTATGTACGGTGTATCCGTGGGTGCATGTTGCACAGATTGACGCATGAGCAGCAGCAACGGCAGCAGCAGAAGCTGCAAATCATCTTGTCCAGTTCCTCTCTCCCTCCCTCGTCCCAACATGCCAGTGCCCAAAGCTTTGTCCCGTCTTTCCGAGCCTTCGGTACATGAACGCTGTCGAGGCAGTCAATAAAGACGTTGCCATGTCCATGTCCATGTCCATGTCCAGCTAGCGCGCATCCGCCCTCGGTCATGCTTGAATTTGCCACGGAGATCCACGCGCTAGCTGCGGTGATCTGATCACCCTGCTCAGTGCTCAGTGCTCAGTGCTGGACGGTACGGTAGGTAGGCACCTACATAGTTATCGAACTGCGGTCAACATACAGTACGTGCGTGCAAGCCATGTACTTACTTGGGTATTTTGCAACGAAAACGCAAATGCCTCTCCCGTGTCCGGGCGCCGCTGGGGTTCCAATCAAGTCTTGGTGGCATTACGCTTCCTTGCCTGGCCCTCTCCGCCCGTTCCACACACACACACACACACACACACACACACGAAGACACAATGTGGCCGGGGAAAACACCACCACCGTCGTTGCGTTGCGAACTTGCGACACGAGACGAAACTAGACCTCCGCTTCGGCCCGGATAATTCAGAGACATCCCCCAACTACTTTGTTGTTCCTGTTGTCTACAGCAACTAAGCACGCGCTTTGCACTTCATAGATGAAGACTGCTTTCCAAAGGCCACCGCTCGCCGTCTTGGCCGTCCAGTAGTATCAACGGCGTAGTGCGTACCCGGCTGCATGCTGTGGCCAGACGGAGCGTTTGTGCCTGGTCTCGTGCCACCTGCACCCCCAGCAGGTACCGGAGCTGAACCACGGTGCTCCAAGTAGGGATTTGGAATTGAATAGTTGAATAGGGGTCACTCTCAGCGTGGTAAATCCTTGGAAAAGGATGGATCTAGCTTCAATAGAGCGGGCCTGGAAAGGGCTTCTCAAAAGCTGCAATGATGGAGACATACCCGGGCAATTGGTCAGCCAGTCTGTCTGTCCTTGCATCCGTACTATGGAGTAGGCAGTTGGAAACCGCTTTCAAACACACCGCCTACGATTCTCCTCAACCGTACATGCACGCTGCGCAGCTACGCCACCAGGTCTTCTTCGCATCCTTCTCAAAGAGCTCATCTACTCTTGAGGAGATTCCAATATGCTATCAAGTGTTGACTCAGTGGCTTCGAGGTAAATGGGTATCGCATTGCAGGCGCCGTACTAGATAGTTATATAATTGATATCAAAGAGTCATTGTACGGCAATGTCTGCCGCGACTCGTTGCCAACCAAGTAATCCCATTGCCCAATGGACGAATTCAATAATAACGCCAGTAAATTCCCAAAAATCTTCATTCAGCAGTCCATGCTTGCTCCATTCCTCCGACCATTCGTCGTGACGGCAGGCTGGGGCTGTGCAGGATACTCCGGGGGCCGCTCTCCGGCCTCGAGATCAACGAGGCCAGTGCTGTCGTGGGACAACTTCTTGTTCCCATCGTAAGGCGGCGGTGCCTCGCCCAGCTCATTCAAGCCCTCGGCCGATCGTGTAGCCGGCCAGCCCAATGCCCAACCACGCCCGGTTCGATGCCCAGTCTGGCCTGGCACCCGCCGCTGTTGCACCGAAGGTTGGTGTATGACGAGACGTCGATGACGCCGCCGCCGGACATGAAAGACGGTGGCGACACAGCCAATAACGAGAATGATGACGAGCGGGATCACAATCCAGGCAAATGGCTGGTGATGAAACGGTCCATTGTTCGAGTCGGCCGGATCATAGAGTCCTGGTCCTGAAGACATGTCGATGGCAGATGGGAGTAAGGTGGGGGAACAACGGACGCAGGTCAAGAGTATCCGTAAGCGGTGGAAAGTAAAGTTGAGTATATGAACCCTTCGACGAGGGAGAGAGAATAGGTACTCGCTTCGTAATGTTCGTCGTAATGGGGGCAATGGAAGAGACAATGATCTAAGCCCAGAAAAAACAGTGCAGTTACATCAAAGAGGCAAACTCGCTGGCCGCTCGTCTGTGGCCGGGCAGGCGGAGGGAGCAGCTGTTTTGTAGTTACATGACGAGGCCTGGCCTCTTGAAGTGCGCCGGGATCCCCATTTCTTTTGGCGTGAACTATAGTGGCAGGTGACTTCATAGATGTGGCTTGGCTCGTGTCTGTGACGAAGCATCAGCAGCCAAGATAGGAACCGGGCCTGAACCATGTCAGAAACCGCCCATGTAGGTAGGTACCTTGGCTGTCTGGTATGCTGCAACTTGATTGATAGCTCACGGTTGAACATGCAACTATTCAACATGGCATGGCAGCATCTCCAGCAGTCAGCACAGGTAGGTCCCTGAGAATGACCAGTCACCCACAGGCGTCGGCGCTGAGCGATAGCTGCCATCGCGTGTCGTGCTGTAGTTGACCAACATCACACCATGGTCCATGGCCATACCTACCTAGGTACCTAGGTAACTTAGACCTCTGCCTACCTACCTACCTATACATACCTAGGCAAGGCCCGATCAACCTGGCCACTTCCCCCACCTCAAGCCACTGTTTAACGTTTTCCGCATCACATGCTAGCTCTGGGCTAACGAGTTGAGCTCTGCGCCTCGATTGATTCCATTGATGAGGTTCGCTTCAATGGCGGGTGGGGCTGGCTAGGTACGTACCTGCTTTCTGCTTCACGCCTGCTTCGCGCCTAAGTACTGTACTCGCTCGCACAACAAACTTTCCGGTGGGCCACGTGCTCTTTCGCCGGGAAGATCCACGATTCAAGCAATTCACTCGGAAAACATGGCAGCCGATTCCCATCACCAAGCTCCACTGAGAACCACCACCACCACCACCACCACAAAGTCGGGCTGTTGAACCCCTGGGACGTTGTCGCAACTCCTGCAAAGCTGCCCAACTCCAACTGCCGAAACCAGCCTGCTTCCATTCGCCCAACTACTGCCCACCATGCCTCGCGCAATCCGAGGCATGTCCCCTTCAACCATGCATCCCATGCATGAGCCCTCCCCTAACAAGCCCATCTCCAGGTGTTCTAATCGAATGCGACCCATCCATCAAGTCCATCATCGTCAACATTGACAGCACCAGTCACGACTTCATCATCGAGGATCTTGACGAGGAGCGCGTTGTTGTCAAGGAGAACATGGTCGCCTTGCTCAAGCAGAAGCTCGAGGACGTACGTCATCTCTTCCAAATACCCATACAACTTCTGCTAGCTGTGCTATTCACTGTATCATACAACATACTTCCTGTTCTGGCTCCGTCTGACTTTGTGCTGCACAGCGCCTCAAAGAGAATCTCCCACCCGTGGAGGAGTCTGGCTCCGAGTAGACTGCGCGAGACCCTCCGCCTCTACACTTTCGTCTCCGAAGAGAAACATGCCCAAGCGAAGCACAGCCCGCAGAGCTCCCAGCTATTCGACTATCCCTGCCCACAGCCGCCCATATACGCAGCGTTCCTCGATATTACAGCTTCTCAAACCTGGGCTTGGTCCGCCTCAACGCGCTCATGAATGTTTCTGGAAAGTCCTTTCCCTGCAGTGCCACCGAATTCCACACCTGCGTATATCGCAGACTCTCGGGTATTGTGTGATCATTGCCGTAGTTGAGGAGCTCCTTGGTCCCCTGCACCGCGACTGGGCTCTTCTCCGCCAGTGCGCCTCCCAGCATGACTGCTGCCTCGAGAGCCCTCTGCTTGCTCTCGTGCACCTGGCTCACGAATCCAACTGCCATGGCCTCCTGTGCTGAGAAATCCCGAGCCGAGAGGCAGACTTCTTTGACCCACGATATGGAACCGACAATCTTGGGTAGTCGGGATAACGTGCCAATATCGGCAGCCAGACCAATGTCGACTTCTTTGACAGCGAAGCGGGTATTGTTTGCGCAGATCCGAATGTCGGCGCAGCAGGCTATGTCGATAGCAAGACCAATAGATATGCCATGGAGAACACAAATGACAGCTGCAGTCCCAGAGCAGGGCAAGTTAGCACTCGCTCATGACCATGATGCCTCGTCGTCTCGGGTGAAACAACTTACGCTTCTCGCACTTCTCCATGGCACCTATGCTCGCCTGGAACTCTTCAATGTGCGCCCGTAGCAACTTGGCCTTTCTCACCACGTCCATGGCTCCATCCATCAGGATCGGGTCCTCCCCGGCCGCCTGCACGTCCAAGCCAGCCGTAAAGGCCCGGTCGCCGGCGCCGCTCAGCACCACGGCGCGCACATCGGCATCCGCGCTCAGCTGCGCAAACACACGTCCAAACTCTAGCCACACGGGCTGCGAGAAGGCGTTGAGCTTTCTCGGCCGGTTAATCTCCACGTGGGCGACAAACGGCGCCGGCGCGCTGACGACGAGGTGCTGGTAGGCTGCGTAGCCCGGCAGAGGCGAGATGGGTGATGTCATTGGAGCAGAGGGGAGCTGGTCGCGCGCTCGTCTATGATGGCTCCAGTATAGTACGATTCGTAGTTGTGATTGTATAATATCACAGAATAGTCGTTACTCGATGCGAGAATGGTTCCGCAACGTGCTTGGCGTGTATAGACTCAATCGGCACCGACAATAGAACGGCGGGGTACCCATATAAGTACCACCAAGAAAGATGCCGAGGTCCATCAGCTGAAGCCGGTTCTAGGCAGGGATAGCTTCTGGTGACCGACACTCACGTGGTACTTGCAATGAAAAGCCAAAAAGCTCCCAAGCATGTCAGAACGTATCGACAATACAACTATGAAAAGTGTACCGATTGTCTCATACCCAAGTACGGAGTGTGTACTTGTTGATCATGGGCATTCAAGACCGTCACTTTGATACCTACCTAGGTATCGAGCTGCCAAAGCATTCTCGTACAAGCAGACACACATACTAGTCAAAAGAAACGAAACCTCTATTTATTTTCTTCGCAAAACAATGCACATATAAACACTGGCAGTGGGTATCTGCCTTGGCCATATTACTATCATGTCGCTGTTATCCCTCCATCGAGGTGAGAAGCCAGCTGTTCCGAGCCAAGAACCAAAATCAATTAATGCTCACAGGCACTCGTCTGGAAAAGCATCCCGTGCGCTAGTCATCAAACAAAAAGAACGAGACTCCGAAAAGCCTAGTCATTCGCCAGGTCGAGAGTCCATCTTCCAAGCCTCAAGTGAATCGCATAATTTACAGCAAGAGGGTGCCAAAGAGCGTGAAGGCAATGGCAACAGCAGTCGCGCCAAGAGGAGCCAGAGAGCCAGCAGCACTCTCGTCGTCATCGCCGCCAGCACCGCCGGTGCTCTGGCCACCAGCAGAAGAGCCGGTAGGAGAGGGCTTGCCGCTGGTGACGCTGGCAGTAGCCATACCGCTGTCGCCGGCGTTCTGAGATCCATCACCATCAAGACCAGGACCCTTACCAGCGCCATCCTTCATGAACTTCTCAGCCTGCTTGGGCATCGCAGGAAGCAGAGAGGGGTTGACCTGCCAGACGGACTCCGAAGGAGGGCACTTGACGGCGTGGGTAGTGGTGGCGGCGCCGCCAGAGCCGGTAGGAGGAGTGTACTTCTTGTTGGCAGCCTTGAAGAGGTCATACTCGTCGAGCTCCTTGACACTGTCACCCTTGAGCTGCACAATGCCGTACTTGTTGTCCTCATACGAGTACTCGTACATCAGGCCACCAGAGTAAACCGAGTTCATCTGGTTGCTCATCAAGGCCGACAGTTCGTCGAACTTGCGGGGGCGGGTCTCAATGCAACCCCACTCAGAGAGGCTTCAGGAAAGGGTTAGGGTCGGTTCATAACGAGGACAAGAGTGCCGGCAACTACTTACAAAATGGGAAGGCCATAGTCGGTGAAGTTCTTGACCTTGGCGTCCCAGGCAGCCGTCTTAAAGTTGCTGTTGCACCAAGAGTAGTCGTTGAAGGCGAAGAAGTCGGATCGGGCATCGTCAGAGCCGCAGTTCATGTACATGGCGGTCTGCATTCGGTTGGAGGCAACATCGGCAGCGGAGTAGCCAACGGGGACCTTGCGGAGGCCGCGCGAGCTGATGTAGTTCTTGATGTCACGAGTGACAGCCTTGACGTAGGGAGCAGACTTGTCGGTGTCCTTTTCGTCGTTCATGACCTCGTTACCAGAGAAGAAGGCAAGGGTGTTGTCGTACTTAGCAAACATCTCAATGGTGGCAAAGACACTCTGCAGGTAGTCGGTGTTGTACGAGGGGCCGGGCTTGGCGCGGTTGATGGAGTAGGCCGGGTTGTTGACGTCGAGAACGACGTAGATGCCGGCAGAGTCGAGCTCCTTCATGCACTCATCGTGGTCCTTGCTGTTGTCGACGGCGTAGACTCGGACGACGTTGATGCCGAGGTCCTTGAACTTTTCAATATCACGCTTGCAGATCTTGGGGTCGGCCAGAGGGTCGAGGTTGGCAGAGGCGCCACCGGGCTGGTAGTCGAGACCACGGAGATAGAAGCGCTCCTTGCCGGCCCAGAAAGCTATCGCAGGGTTAGCATGTCGATGCAAGACTGTAGACGGACAAGATGCTTACCATTTCCAGAAGCAGAAACGACGGGGAGGCTACCAGCACGCTTGCTGGGAGGGGGCTTGACGGTGGGATCGGCGGAAGCGAAGCCAAGGGCCGCGATGGCAGTAAAGAGGGTAGTAGTCTTCATGGTGTTGTTGTCTATGGGTGTCGGGGTCCAAGTCCAAGTATTGGTTGGTCAACTGTTGGATGGTGGGAGTTGAAGTGATGGAAGTTGAGCGAGGGTATTCTTTTCAAAGGTTTCCGGGCCAATTAAGTGGGAAGAAGAAATGCCAACAAACGAGAGACTTGGCAGGCAGCAAAGAGAAGAAGGAAGAAAGAAGATGGCAGAGAAAGGGTGCCGTTGGGAGGAATGGCAAGAGAGAAGAATGAGGGAGACAGAATGGGAAAGAAGGAGGTGGCCTGGAATGGGCCTGTTTAAAGCACGAGGAAAGGGAGAAAAGCGAGGGAGAGTGGGTTTGCCAGGGCTTGGGCGTGGACATAGTAGCCCAAGCATCGCGCATGTTGTGGTGTGAGCGATGAGTGGTGGGCAATGGTTGCGAGGGCCACTTAGCGAAACAAGACGGACATGAAGATTACGCGGCGGTCGTGTACATGGCGTCCAGAGACACGGTGGGGTCCAGCAGCTATTCTGGACGGGCACGACATGTCCAGATGCCATAGATGGGTACTCCGTACTTGCATGATCCATCCTGCCTGGCAACCAACCATGACTTGTGCTGGCCACTCACTCTCTCGCTCAGAATCCACGAGCCGCTTCCTCTTTGTTCGTGGCCACGGAGCTTCACTTGGCCAGTCCATGTACGGAGTACCATACAAGCAGGTACCTACGTACCCGCTGTGCCGCTGCCTCACATCTTGTCTTGGCATCTTCACTCGTGAGTCGTATCTGCTTTAGCGCGATCTCGCCCGGTTGCAAAAAGCTTCTAGTCCCCCATAAGCCAGTGGAGGTGCAAACTTTATCGACTTTGCCCATCAACAATGAATTGTTGTCCTACTTGGACTTGGCTCCCATGGGCCATATTACAAGCAAGGCATGATGCGCCCGTCCATCTCAAACCTTGTCCAGCAGCCGTGTCGAGCATCATGAGCTTGATTGAGCCAAGACTCCAAAGGAGGTGGCATCCGTAACCTCATGGTTCGTGCTTGTACATGTACGAGATACTCCACAGACCAACAAGCTGGCCGCCCCCGTTGCGCACACGCCCGCGCATCTCTGCCACACCCTCCCTCCCCTCTAGAACCATAAGTAGCTGGTCGCGCAGGGGGGAGTGCGGAGCTGAGCAGACCCCCCCTTAGGGGGCTCTACTAAGCGATTAAAATGGGGGTCTATAGAGCTTGATTAAGGGGGGGTCCGTATAGCTTAGTTAAGGGGGGACTATATAGCTCCTATCTTATATAATCCTAGCCTCTACCCTAGCGCTAACTATCTACCCTACGGATTAACTTAATTAATTTATTTATTTAAGAGAATAATATAAACTATTTTATAATTAGTTCTAAATAAGTTATAAATAAGTTAAATTAGCTTTACTTTTTTATTCCTTTATTTTAAAATAAAAGGTATTATTCTAATTATTTAAAGGTAAAAGAAAGGTATTATATAAAGAATAAGGTTAAGAAATAAAAAGAAAAATATAGATAATTATTTATAGTTAAATAAGAATTAATTTAAATATAGCGAAATATATATAAATTACTAGAAATCCTTATCTCTTAGTTAATATATTTATACTACTTTTAATCTAAAGGAAATATTCTTCTTAATATCTAAATAATAATAATAAATATAACTAAACTAATTCCTAAGATAACTTAAACTAGTTTATAATTAGTTCTAAATTACTTCTTCTCGATTATCTTTTATAATAACTAACTTTAAGGCGATAGAATATTATTAAGGATACCTTAATAATAATATATAGCTTAATAACCTCCTCCCTAAGTTATAAATAAATACTATATATATAGCCTTAATTAATTAATATAGAATTAATTACTAATTACTTTATAGAATAGTAAGTACTTTATTATTCTTAAAGAGGTTTACTATTACTTCTATATTATTAATAACTAACTTTACTTTAATATAAATAAAAGATTCTATTATTAAACGATTAGAAATAATTTTAGAATTAATTATTAACTATTTATAGAATTAGTAATTCTCTTCCGAAAGCGCCCTCCGAAATTATTATAAGAAAGTTTATTAATAAGAGCTTAAGTAATATTATAATAATAAAAACTCGACCGAACTTAATAAAGCTCTAGCGATAATATATAAATATTATAGCTTAACTACTCCCTAAATAAACTCTTTAAAAAGTAAAAGTATATAACGTATATATATAG
>QUZG01000220.1:0-24031 GCA_003693545.1 Pseudonectria buxi
GTTAAGTAAAAGCTTATTCATACTGTTTTTTCTTCTACTTTTAGTAAATTTTAGTAAAAACTCTTTCTTTTTAAATCTTTAAAAATCACTTTTTAGTAAGCTGTTATCTTATACATCTAAATTAAATTTCCTAGATACTAGAGACTTCTTATAATAGTTCTGCCTTATATAGGGTAGGCTGTTTTATAGTGTACAGTATGCTATTGTACTTACTTATCTATTGCACTCGCTATACATCTACGTTAGACAAGTTCAGCTTTTTCAAGTACCTTCAGCAGAGAGCAACTAAATAGGAATTCGATGAAAATCCTAGCCATTGGGTTTCCCCTGCATTGCTATTGAGTGAATGCGAAATAACGTTTTACCGACATTCATATCCTCTATCATAGCTAAGACTTCTCTTACTCAACCAAAAGAGCCGGATCGACGCGCGCGAAGTATGCTGTATGATCAGGTAAGCTAGAATCTAGATAAAGCGGCGACCACTGCGGCATAAAATACTATCATAATCAAGCATTGAAGGCTGATGCGATAATTGCTTGGTATTGAGTGCTAGTTCGAGAGGCATGCGGATTGGACCAAAGAGTACTGCCATAATTCCTCTTCTCTGATACCCTACTGGGACACTGTGTCACACCTTGACTAAATTTGACAGTGAACTTGACTGGGCTCATTGGGGAATAGATTTGTATGGGGCTATCGAGATGCGGGAAGTACCATTCAAAGAAAACTAAACTCCTAAGTCAACTTCGTTTTCCTCGTGAGATGCAGCTTGCTATCCTTCACATCTCCAATAGGGCTGAGAGTCCGTCCATGTCTCCCGGATTCAGGAGAATGCGTTGACTTGACTTCTTCCCGTGGAGATAAGTATGGGGGATCCGCAGGTCACCATTGATAGTGGTAGAGATTCCCTCGGATCTAATAGGCCAATCTTGTACCCTTCTCATTTCCCTGTCTTTTAAGACCGATGGTGCAGTGGAGCCGACTAGCTTGTTGTTGTCGGAGAATGAAAGTTTCGATATTGTAGTGTCAGCTTCGACCTCATTTGAATCGCCTCGAGCACGATTGCAAGAGAATAAGCTCGCAGGTACTTGAGACGTCTCGAGATCGGGTTTGGACATTCGAGAGATGGTGGTTGTTTGTGCCCTTGATAGAGGAAGTTCCACCGGCGCCACCATCTCTTCGCCTGTATCCAGCTCAAACAAAGGTCCTGTAGATTTAACAATGAATGGAATTTCTTGCTGAGCATCCAGCTCAACCGGCTCTTCTGGCTCTTTCACAGCACTCAGTTCGGCCATAGGCCATGGATGAGGAGCAGCGGCAGGGAAGTCGGAATATTGTCGCGTATGTAAGGCAGACGAAGGTCGTGAGGACGTCATCTCATATGGAGGGGGTGGAACAGATCTCCATTCATGGGGCGTTTTTGGAGGATCGGAAGCAGGCCACGCATATCCCGTCGTTGGCGGTCCTGAGCGGGAGCGTAGAGGTTGATTCAGTACTAAGATGAAGGTTTAGGGGGATGTTGCCATTGTGATCGTACCGACGTACACAAGTGGGATGACATACGTGATGTGTTGTCATTTAAGTCCACAAGACGCTCAACGTTACCAAGTATTGGAAATGTCCCATCTGCATGAATGCTTTTGTTCGATTGTGAGTGGCCTGTCCTCGGAGTGTATTGCGCAATCTGCTGTACGCGAAACAGCTCGGATAGAACTGAAGCATGATACTGCTCCACCAAGGAGGCTCGACCTTGTAACCCTGGCCACCTGAGCAGCTCTTCCCGAAGCATGGACAGACTCCAATGGGTATATCCGCAATTTTTGTAAATGACTCTCCAGAGGTCGGCAAGCCCGTGCTGAGCTGTTGTTATGACACTATCCATGCTCTCAAGGACCTCTGGTTGTCGCTGGAGTTGAGTTAGGTGCCGTTGGTGTAGGCCGACAAGTACTTGCAGGTCTTTCTCGCAAGCTTGTATGATGTCAAGCAAATGTCGACTGGGCTGTTGAGTGCCATCTGATGAAGCACCCGGGGGCGTCGAGGCATCGTGGGCCGTATGATATTGAGGCATCCTGAGAAACTTCAGCTTTCGAGTGCCGATGTGAGCATGCTCGACTGCCATGGGACGAGAAATATCAAGGCGTAGTTTTGGAAGCAGATAAGTGGTGTCTCAAGTGAGTCATTTCACCAGTCTTGGGAATAGACTTGTACCAAGTGACTCGTGCTCGTGAAGTGAGACAAGGAAAAAAGCCACCTCGAGACACTATCGCATTGCCGCGAGGCTCTCTCGTATTGCAGAACAGGGTTCAGGGTTCAGGGTTTAGAGCAAATAGAGCAACTCTCCTCCGATACACTGCACCCATAAATATTTAGTACTGTAACTAGTACTATAACAAATGTCACGATCCGGAACAGCACTTTCCATTGTTGAAGTCATACTCCCGGATCTCATCAGTCAAATATGATGGCGACCTTGTCCAATTTCCACGCCTAGTACCACCCACCTCAGATGTCTACGCAACATAAGAGAGGCGACCAGGAACAATGTTTGCCAGTAGCCGATAGTATTAATTCCGGGTCATGGAGGCGCAGGCTGAGTTCTCTCGATGGTGCTGCTACCCAATGAACTGCCTTCAAACAAGATCAGGCTGGCGGCAAGAGGGAACAGTCTGGCTGTCCTGCAGGGAATGGCTTTACACTGCATATGTAATTACATGCAGCCGATATTGGAGGTGCAGCCTTGCAAAATGATTTGTAGTCTGGCCCGGTCTACTCTTCTCTTGGCATCCAGCCTCAACTGTAGCAGCATGCAGTAAGTTGATCTATGCCACAGAACATGCCTACATCCAAGGCATCCTCTCCACCCACGTCGTCAAGTAGTTACACAAGTAGGCTAAATATAGCCTGAAGAGCTTTCTCTCTGCCATGTGCCTGTCCTGGAGCCTCGTTTTCATTTCCTTCTTGAATCTACCCGCCCGAACCCCCTGTTCGTTCACAGCCTGACCGGCTGTCCGCACGTCGGCGCTACCCATGCATCTGCATGCAACACTCCTTTCCAACTCTCAGCTCATAGCTGAACCATGCTCGGCGGCGCGACTTGACGCCACCGCTTAGTCCCCTCGCTGCTCCGAGTGCTCAACTTTTCCAATCCCACACATGTCATTACTGTGTGACGGTTCGTAGAGTTGTGTAAATAGACCAACTGCCAATCCGATGGATGAGAAAAGAGCACGTAGCCAAACTTTGCGCATTCAACAAGAACTGCTCGTAGATGGGCGCTTTGACGACTCTGAGCCTCTGGTGACACGAAATGGACAAGAAACTCATTGAGAGCGTGGGCCAAGGGAAGCGCCTGCTCAGATACCACCGCCTTCGGACTGGGCAGAGGCGTGCGCTGGTGGGGATCTGGGTGTAACAGCAATGCTGAGAGCTTACGCCAATATGAGAATGCAAATGTATTGGCTTGTTGAGTAATCGTTAGTAGAGCTTTGTTTGGAATGCCATTTCTCAATGGGTGCGTGATGGATTACCTGAAGGAAGTTCTTGGCTCTTGTTCACCGGCGGTACAGCTTGTAGGAAAGCAACCACTGGTGCTGGAAGCATCGACAATTGGCCATTGACTTGAATGTCAATGCCTCGGAAGCTTGCGTAAGAAATGATGTGGCGAAGCCCAATCTGTCGTGTCCTTGGCTCGATGCACAAGCCGACGATCGCCTCTAGACCCAGCTGCGAGTCCTGTGCGAGGCCAAGCCCCGAAAGTGTCCGACATAGAGCGTGTGGACTGATGTAGACTGGCTCAGAGTGGTAGTGATCTTCGACATGCTGGTGGATCAGATTGCCCAAGGATTGAAGCTCAGAGACAATCTCTTGGTCTGACGCTCCATCGAGCAAGAATTTGTCGAGCTGGATCCCGCCATCACCAAGAGTAGATGAAGCCGGCATAGATTTGACCTCCGGCATGATATCTTGTCTTGGAGACTTGGGCATTTGTCGATTTACGGCAAGTCTCTGCCGACGTTTGAATAAAAGAAAGGCGACGAGGACACCAAGAGTTATGCCAGCGATCAAGCATCCGACTGCGATTCCAGCGACCGCGGCAGCCGCTACACCCTCGCTATCTGACAGCGGTGCTTTAGTGTCTGCTGGGATCGTGCTTGAGTTGCTGGTGAGTTCTGTGCTTGTGATTGTTGGGATCGTGCCTGAGCTACTGGTGAATTCCGTGCTTTTGGCTATAGGATTTGCGCTCGTCGTGCTCTGCATTTCCTCAGATGTCGCTTTGCTGCTGGTCTGGATAACGCTTGATGTACCAATCACCTTGCCTGGCTCAGTTTTGCTTATCGAACCCGTTGGAGAAGGGTCTGAGTTCTCAGAGGTTGGGATTGGCGGAGGTTGTGCTGCATCAGGAGCCTGCGCTGGCTTCTGGATCCAGAGGTTAGGGCTGTTCAACCGGCGAGTTGATGTTACATACAGCTGTGTTCAAAGTACTTGAATCCATCTGGTGAACAGGGAAGAGGCTGATATCGGGGAGTGGCGAGGGAGACTGGTCTGTGGATCTTTCGGTTGAGAAACCAAATCCCACAGAAGAGTTTCCTTATAATGGGATGATGTATCCTTCTGTTCACATCCGGAGCAGGCTGAACATGTGGAATATATATCTAGAGGCCCGCAAGACTCCACAACACCCCAGTACTGGCGTCGACAGGGTGCAAGCAGACTTGGAGATTGAAGGCGAGTATTAAAATTACTCCATGGGGTGTTATACGCATCATGTCTGTCAACGAAGCGCAAGCTATTGAACGCCACCAAGCCCAAGCTGAATAGCAATGCCTGTCCTGCAGGCTTCTGAAACAGACCGCCTTGTCCCACCCAGTATCAGGTTGCCATGAAGTCCCGTTGTCGTTCTCAATTACCTGCCGGCCCAGCCGCCAACTTATTCACTACATTGCAGCTCGACAACGTGCTTGTATGTCAAGCGGGCAAAAGGATGGCGAAACAAGCACCAGACCTGATTGTATCCGTCGACCTAGGCACCACCTTCACAGGCAAGTTACCAGATGTCAGCAGCAGAAAAGGGACATTCGCTAACAGCTCTAGGTGTTGCCTGGATGACACCTCAGAGGCCGATCCAAGTCATCAACGATTGGCCCGGAAGCGCCGAGCGAGGGGAGAGAAAAGTCCCTACAGTTCTGGTGTACAATGCCGATAATAGCATATCATCCTGGGGCTTTATGTGCGCGGATGATGACGACCCAGGCAAGACGAGAAGGGAGTTCTTCAAGATATTCATCGACGACGAGACCTTGGCGGCGGCGCAACAACAGGGCCTGGCCAGCGCTCCACGCACTACTGCCGAGGCCAAAGGCTTTGTCACCGACTATCTTCAGCAGGTTTACGGCCACATCAAGGAAAGCATCGAGACACAAATCGGAAAGCGGGAGTCAGGGGGATGGGCGTCTCTGGAAGTGGCATTTATTTTCAGCGTGCCGACAACATGGACGAGCATGGGTGTTATAAACACCTTCAAGAGTATCGTCCAAGATGCAGGTTTCGGCATGGAGGGACCCCGTCATACCGCCGAGATAGACTTGACCGAGGCCGAAGCAGCTTCTATTGCCACGCTTAAGACCAGCGCCATCAACTTCCGCGTTGGCGCACTCTTCTTGACTGCTGACGCTGGAGGCGGCACTACAGACCTCGCTCTCATGCGTGTGACTTCGACAAATCCAGCTTGTCCGGAAATGTCCCAGGTGGCAGCTGTGAGGGGCATTGGCATTGGATCCTCTCTCATCGACAGGGCCTTTCTCCGATTAGTAGGCCAGCGCTTGGCTGCCTACCCCGACGTTCGCAATCATCTACCCGACGATTGTGCGCTTCGCATGTCAAGAAGCCATCATTTTAAGACGGTCAAGCACAAATTCGGCGAGAGTGTTTACATGCAGCCGGTTTTCAAAATTCAGATGGAAGGCGTTGCCTTCAACTTCAGCCACGCTGGGCTCCGAATCGAGGGCGGAAGAATGTTGTTCAAAAGGTACGTTCCCAGCCTCACCAATCCCTCGGAACTCGGCGTATTAGTAAGAGAAGATTATACTGACCGTACAGCCACGAGATCCAGGAGCTGTTTGACGTGCAGATCACAGGGATCATGAGACGCGTAAGGGAGCAGCTTGACTGGATTTCCGAGACTGGTCTTAGAGAGTCCGTGGTAAGCACAGCTGCTATGATCACAAACCGTTATCCTTGGTAACCATTATGAATAGGACTATATAATCTTGTCCGGAGGACTGGGCAGCTCTGCCTACGTACGGGAGAGTATACAACAGCATCTGGCTTCCTACCAACATCCCAATGCCGGTAGCGTCGTGGTGATCCCATGTCAAGAACCCCAACTCGTGGTTGTTCGAGGTCTTCTTCTTGAACGGCAGCAAAGGCTGAAGACAAATTGCCAAGGCGTCTTGACCACGCGGATAGCCCGAGCAAGCTACGGAGTGTTGGTTAAGCATCCCTACATACCCGTGGTCCACGATGGTGAAGACATCGTAGGCGACGAATTCGTGTCCGGGAAAACTTGGGCCATGAATCAAATCCACTGGCTTATACAAAAGGTAACGAATCACAATTCTAGTCCAAGTCAGATCTTTCTAACCCAGTGACTAGGGTGATACGGTGAACCCAGATACTCCAATTACAAAGTCCTTTGAGATTGCACTAGCCGTGGGAGAGACAACAAGAACATGGACAGCTGACTTTGTTATGTCTCACAACGAGACTTTACAGCTTCCAAAGAGCTTGAAACAGCGTAAGTACCAGCAAAGCCAAGATCGTCCTGTGTATAGCGATGATCCGTTATGAACTGGGTCGAGGTTAAGCTAATTCCGTCATGACAGTCGGAGCAAACAAGCTCTGCTCTGTCAAGAGCAACTTAACGGGAGTCCAGCAGCACGAGCTAGTGTTGAAGCACAAACGAGGATCTTGCTTTAGGCGTGGGTATCGTTATCATGTTTGCAAGTTTGATGTGCGGGTTATTATAGCTCCTGCTGATTTGAGATTTGAGCTTTGGTTCGGAGGCGAGAGGTTCTCGGGCAACCACGAGCCAATTTCAGTTACATGGGACTGATGGCAGATATATTCGGGATTGAAACTGGCACTCGGTATTTGTTAGATCCCAAGGATATAAAACTGGCCTTCCTGAGAGTTAATTGCATATCGTAAACAACGATTAGGCAAAATGCCTGTATAATCGTCTTGGCGTGAATTGTATGCGTTTATATACTGCAAAATGAAAGAGAAGATCGTCATGATCTTGAACAAAGTTCAGCAGTAGGTAAGCCTAGTGTAAGGATGCTCAACTAACGTCAAAAATACTAATCATTTCTTTTACGACTCTAAAAGTAATAAAGAACAATCTAGAGATGAGTGCTAGATATTCTTTTGCAACCTTCAAACTACGAAGGAAGCGGCAAATATAACAAGCTCGCTAAGTCCATGGATATCTAAGTATCACGCTTCCTAGGTAATGTTATCACCTAACGAGGCTTCGGTATCAGATGACTGCAGAGGTAGGCGCGTATCATTATGAAATAACTAGACCGACTCGCAGCTAATGGAATTACCACATGCGACCAGCCCAAAGTTATTTGTATTCCGGGTTCGATCTGGGATTTTTCGACTAATTTTGACTTCCTGGGTGCTTTTACAGCTGATTCCTTACTCGTCGTGATGTAATGTCTGATCCGTAAGCAAATTGCATGTAATAGCCGGCTCAAGAAAAAACGGACATATCTATAACTCGATTGATCATGGCTATTCTCCGATTTCAGTACCGCGTTAACATTTGAGTTGCACCAAATAGACAAAGAGTGATTTTTTATTCATCGTGATACCGTGATTTCCCAGTCTTTCCAGCTCCCTTTGGGTACATAGATTTCGGTCAAGGAATAGCCTAATACTACCTACGTTGCTTAACAAATAAGAGTAATATCCAATTCAGCGTCAACAACTCCTACACATAATTATACGCCTTCTGTTTGATCGGCGCAAGGGGTATCTCGGTAGTAGAATACTCGTCTTTCAGTGGGTTGTAGTGCGCGTTCCGGGTCATCTGGTTCTCCAACCCGAAGATACGCTCAGTACTACTACCACTTACGCGGGGGTGAGTAGAATTGGGCTTCTCGGAGAGCCCAGCCGATACACTTGGGTTTGATTGTTTCTTTTGGCTGAACCGAGAGTTCTGGGAGAAGACCGAGGCGAGGCGGAGGTACAGGCTGCTCGACGGAACGACTTGGGACCAAAACGTGTAAGTCGCGGGCATGCAACCGACGATGGTGGCAATACAAGTTTCAACCATTCTGAAAAACAGTTAGTATGTAGAAGCGCAGAGTTGACGTCGATTGTAACTTACGTGCAGACCATGGCTGCAGTGACATTGGTAGTGGAACCGTTCTTAGATTGCCACTTGAAGTGCACTGAAATGGCGCTGGCGATGACGGCGCTGATCCCGCTTGTTAGAGTTGCGATTCCCTATATGAGTTGCGGATATAACTTACAAAATGCCGGAAGTAAACATGACAATAAGACCGATCTTTTTGTCCATCGAGACGTTGAGCTTGATGACGACGGGTAGGGGAATAATCATGATAATCACATCGACGATGACCGAGATGACACCCAAACCCACGCCCACCAGGGCGGCCACTTGAGAGCAGTCGAGGAGAAACATGGGTGACGGATCGTTTCCGCGTAGGTCGCAGGTTCCAGTAGTGACACTCGCGGCGATGATGACGGCGAGACCTTGCACGGCCAACGTAGTATACGACATGATGCGCAACCAACGCTCGACACCGAAGAGCGTGATGTATAGGAATAGCACAGGCGCTTTCGAGCACCACATGGACAATGCGGCGGCCCAGTTTGTGACTTGCGTATACTAGATGGGGTTTAGTGACTTGAACTCGACGCTGACGAGAGAGGAATAAAAGGGGAACCTACCAAAAGAATCCTTTTCAATGGGGTCGTTGGATCGGTAAACATGTTCTGATTCATTTCGTAGCTCAGGCCGACGAAAGTTGCCAGTAAAGCGACCGATAAGATGGCAATAGCTAACGAAAAGCGGGAGTAAGTAACGAAGTCGGTTTGTCACTGGTTCAGGGATTAACTGAGCAGGGTAGACACACCATCTGATCCCAATAAACGCTTCCTGCGCAAGTTTGCCGTAACGCGCAAAGCGACGAAGAGCGCCGTGAACGACAACATGACGATGCACGCAGTGAGGAACTCGCGGGGCGAGACACTAGGCTTGTCTCCCAACGGAGCGGCAGGCAACGGTGGCATAGCCTCCAGTGATGGCAGGGCAGTGCCTGATGCCGGGATATCCAGAGTATTCATTGCCCCCAAGGGTTCTTCGTTGAACACAGAGTGGCAGAATGTAGGAGTTGCGATTGGATCAGCGGCTTGGTTGGTAAAGAGTGTCAGATCAAGGAGTGGCCGTATGAAGAGTCAGAGAGCAATGGATGATGGCTACCTTCTGCCTTGGAAGCATTCAACGACTCTTAAGTAGATGATCAGAGACTACTTGCCAATCAGCTATTGACTTATTGGCAAGTACAGAAATAGAGACGGAAATAGAGTAGAGACGAGTCGGACGATGGGTAGTCCAGCCAGCCCGTGAGCCCGTCAGCAAAGCAGAAGCACGAAAATAGACTCGAAGCAGGCATGGATCATTCGCTTTGGGGTTGCGTTCCAAATGACAAGTCCTACAGCACAACCCGCATGTCAGCAACCGAATCGGCCATGATCTACGAGTACAGGGTAATGCCTCGCTTACAGCATAGCCTCAAAACAAACGACCAACCACTTGAAGACAACAAAAACGTGTCGCCTGCTAACTAGATGGCGGGGGCGTGGACAATGTCAAACCAACACTAACTGTAGGGCATTGTACATTGGGATAGATTCCTCACCGAGTTATAGAGAGGGGTAAGCCCAGCGACGTAGTATGGCTATTGGGACGACAAACTCTCCGCTGCAGATGCTGATGAAGGGAGATTGAGAAAATCTTGGTAGCAGTGGCAAAGCTATTTTGATCAATGTCGTTCGGAAGTAACCAACAGGCCTATCAGCGGTCGGCCTTAGCGACCTGGGCGTGATTCGTAATTGGAACTTTAGTAATGACACTCTAGGACAGCAAGACAGGTAAAGTAGCCTACTGGACCTGGTCCCCTGACTAGGTAGTTGCGTGTATACAGGGACAAGGGGATTTGCTTGACTTGACATGAGCGGGGAGGGCAGGGCAAATCTTTATTTTACTAGAAATACGGCTGCAGTCAACATGCAAGCAGTGTCACAAAGTTCCCCACACATACATACATACACGCAGCCATCCTTGTCTCTTGATAAGCATGCGGTTGTATCGTACTAACAAGGATGGATCGGAGCTAGTTGCGGGAACGGAGAGCGAGATCTACATCACTGCAGCTTGCCTTCAATGCTACTCCAGGTGTTGGTAGCGCTCCTTGTAAAATGCAACCCTTCTGACCTTCTTGATCCTGGTTACTTATATCCGTGCCGCAACAAGACAAGGGGCGGGCCGCTCCAAATTGTCATACGGCAGCTTCCAGCTTCGTGGATGCCTCGGCACCAGCTTACTCCATAAGGCGACAGGCCGGCTTCCAGCACAATGTCCCGGGCGGATCCAACCTCTTCGCCTAAGTATCAGAGATGGCCGGTACTCGTGCCAATACATCAGGTCATTCTCATGTCTAGCAGAAAATGTGAAACCCCATAGCCGCGACGTCTGATTGACAGGCCGGCGTGGGAGGGAAACACCACTTACTTGGACATTCGTGTGCATGCTTGCTCTTTGCGCGTAGATTAGCATATAAGATAAATGTCAATGGTATCTTGGCATGCTTCTGTGTGTCCTATTCTATTCACTGTCTCCTAGGCTGGATGTGTTATAGTTTTCCAGTGCAATGCAGGAATGTATATTGACACGCATATGCGTAGGTACCTATCACCAGATCGATTCTAGTGAAGTTCATCCCGTCAAAGAAAGTCGAACAATATCCCCATCCAAGACTGTAAGCAATAACAATAGAGAGCGCATAACTAGAATAGTGACAGATGTTGCACGCGTAGATATAAACATCACTGATCCACAGTCTCGCGTGGTGTAAAAGCCACCTTGGTCTTGTGCTTGGGGATCATTGTTGTGCGCCACTTTATGTAGCGTGAAGATGTCTCGTCAACCAACTTGCAGTCATAGTTGAAGATTATTTGGCCAAGGATAACCTTCATGACGGCAGCAGCATAGAAGCGGCCCGGGCTATGAGACACAGTGTTAGAGTTGAATCATGTCTGCTACCGAACGCCTTCAATGTCGCGGTGATAGCACGGGTGTGAAGGGTTTTACGTACCACTGCATGCGACCGGTGCCCCAGACCAGCCATGTGGAGTCAACGTCGGTGAGTTTTGAGGAAACATCCTGCTTCGAAGATTCCTTCAGGTCTGCCACAGCGAGCTTATCAAGGGTAGCTTGGTCAACAAATCTGAACCCATGGAACTGGAGTGAGTTGGGATAATGTTCCTCGCTTTGCATGATTGCCCGGGCTGGTGTGCAGGCCCATTCCCCGATGTTGACCGTGGTGCCATCTGAGAAGGTGAACGGCTTCAAGGCCGCCCGGCGGGTGCTCTCTATAGACTGTTAGTGGAGGATGTTCGTGTGGTGTTGGCGAGTCATGAACAAGGGAATGCTTACGGGACTCGATAGGACTGAGACGTGCAGACTCCTTGATAAAGCTGTCCAACAGAGGCAGGCCGACCGCTTTGCGCTCAAACTCATCGTATCCGTCAATCAGCTCCTGGCGCAGAGAACCACAGTACTCTGGGTGTATGCAAAGATCGTGAATAGCAAATGTGATTGTCTGGTCATGTCAGCAATTCCATAAGCATCCATTGCAGCAAGCTACGCTACCTACAGTTGAGACAGCGTGGACAGAGCCAAACCATATAGCAATGATCTCGTGAACAACACGCTCAGCAGACCACGGCTTCTGCCGTGGCGATGTGTCAAGGATCCACTGAATACAGTCGTTCTGCGATTGAGTTAGCGATACGAAACAACGGGTACTTATGCCCTCGTAAGTGGGGAGGCATATCATACGTGCGTGGGGACCTTGTGACCCAGAAGCCGTTGATCTCTTTCCAGGCACCTCTGCTGCGCGACCGGCAGCAAGGTGTTGAATATTGTCTCGTGAGCTCCAAGACGTAGAGCCATGTACTTGCCAACGAGGCTAATGAGAGACAACTCGTCAGTTTGCTGGAAGATAAAGTCTACAAGTATGAGCAGCGCAGGAAAGGAGACCCACGGTGCCAGTGCCTTGGGAAGCAATCGGACGATTTCAGCGCAAATCAAAGTCTGCTCAATGTGACTAAGAGCGGAGCTCATGAACTTTTCGTTCTTGGCTATACCAACTGTGTTAACGATTGTATCCGCAGGGGCAGAGGACTTTATACCATACCCAGATCTTTGCCAAAAAAGGAAAGGGCATTTGTGAGCACAACCAGTCTTAGGACGACAGAATATGCTGGAACCTCGATTGAGCCTGGAACTGGGTTAACTCGAGACGCTTCGAGATGAATGTCAGAAGGGTCCTGACCATGGGTGACGGGATACTGAGTGCAGAGCTCAGCGAAGCGCGTTTTGATAATGACGGTCAAATCTGGGAGAATCTTGGGGATGTTGTTTGTCAACATGGTTCGAAGGGCCTTGATGAAGCCTACACCCTCGGTTCCACGATGATTAAACCAGTTGAAACCATACATGGTGTATTGTGGTTGTAACATCTACCACGATCATGTCAGACCTTTAACGTCGAGGCAAGAACCTTAACATTCACATACCTGCTTAGTGGCTGCCTCCATAGATAGAATAGAGGCGTGAGCTTGATCCAGCTCATCAATGTGTCTCGAAGAAGATACGTAGACATAGCGGTTGTCAGGGGCAAGGACCTCAAAGGGATGGCCATTGGCCTAGCGATTGAGTCAGCTTACACCCACTTGGCGAACCGGGCTTATCAGGTAAGGGTGGCTGACAGACCTTTTCAAACTCAGCCTGAACAATTTCGATTCCCCTAAACAGGTACGACCAAGCCTTGACTCGTGTGAGGATGTGGGCAAGTACCTGCTGAGGAACCTGCGTAGACGCTAATTATTAGTACCTCTGACGTTGAAAGTTTCCGAGAGAATGTACCTTGAAGAACAGTGTAGAACATATGACTGCGAGAACAATGCTTGGAACGAGAAGAGATGCCACTACCCGCTGATCCTCTGATAAGGGCCGCATAAACGGGAAAGCGATTTTCTCAGTCGTAGCATTCATGATGTGCGTGTATATTGTATGCGGATCTACGGAATCGACATTACAACGCTGTTGAGAGTTGCCGGGGACTTCGTAGCTTCATATAGCCACTGTACTTATCGTCTGTATATAGTTCTCATCCTGGCTCCCGTGCTCCCTCTCGGCTCCGGGCCCTTGCATGAAAGGGGTGCGGCTGGAAGCCTTACCAGGTCTCAGGTAGCTGTCTCGTCCACCTCTGGCGCAATCGATTTGGGGGCCCCCACGAGAGCGTCCGAGGATACTACCGAAGAACATGTGCTTAATCTCTCCGAAGGATGTGGCGTGCTACGCCGTTGTTTGTTGCTCACGCATATGCAGCTCCTGGGAACTTTTGCGTCCGAAATGCTGTGCCTCGTAGGCTACGCTGATCTACCACTTTCCACTCAAGATCCACTATGTTATACGCGATTCTCTACGTAGTATTCCTAATTTAACCTCATGTTGGCATTGTCGACCAACGCTGGGGGGTGGAACTGAAAATTCCGCGTCGTAACCTTGCAGCTTTGGGTGTGCTCAAAGCTGCGGGATGCATGTTGGTTCTGCCGCACGGCGCATTCTTGGCGTGCGTGCAGAGTTTACCAGGATATGAATCATGTAGCTATGCATAGTATTCATGTATATGTGGGCTTGATTCGTGACATGGTCAAACTACCACCTCGAATGGGTACGTAATTCCCCATTAGACTTGTGATGGTATACGAATGGCTATCTACAACCCCAGTGAAGCGGCCGAGGGGTTTTGTGTATGTATGTACTTATCCATACGGAACTGAATCAGCTTCCTCCGTCGGGCCTTTAAAGGGTGTTCTTTGCTAGCCATCTCTACCCAGACTCGATTTGGATCTATTAGCAAGGACACAGTCATTGCACCAATCTCTACTGCAGACGAGTGACAAAACAGACAAGTCTTCGAAATGCTAGACCTGGCCTTGTCCGCTATTCTTTTTGCATCTGCGTGCTTCCTCATTATTGCAATCAGTCGTCAGGTGCGATCCAGCGATGCTGAGCCCCAGATTCTAAAGTCCCAGCCCATCGTTGGCGTTCGGAGGGAACTGCGTGGCTCGATAATCGCCGGATTACGATCGATCCTAGAAACGTCCAAATGGGCCTCTGCAGGCTACGAAAAGGTTAGCAAACGCCAATGTCCCGGTCCGTATTCTTTTGAAGACTTACTTGAACTAATGGCTGCCATTACCAACAGTATTCTAAATCCAACGTGCCCTTCGTCATCCCCAGCTTGGACCGGGGCCCGATGGTTGTAATTCCACGGCAGCAGCTGAAGTTGTACGGGCAGCCCGAGAGTGTGCTAGACATGCGAGTAACGGCTGAGTCAACGATTCAATTCAATTACACCTGTCCAGACAAGCAAGTCCGCGACACGCGCCTCGAAATTGGCGTCATTCGCAAGCAATTGACTCGCAACCTCAAAAGCATCACACCACGTGTCGCCGATGAGCTTGAAGTCGGCTTTCGCCGCACATGGGGTCTTGGGACGGAGTGGAGGACGGTCAACGTGTGGAACACGGCGCGTAAGATCGTCATGGGTGCAGCCAATGCAGCCTTCTCGGGAGACATGCTCTGTAAGTATTGGTATCATGGTTGATGCACCTTGGGCGACTTTCTAACTGATCCTAGGTCGTGATACTGTATTCTTGGATCGTGTGGAGAGTCACACTATGACAGTCTTCACAAGCGCGTTCATTATCAGTTGCCTTCCAAGCTTTCTACAGCCTGTCGCGGGCTATGTAGTCTCGAAGATTGTCGATTACAAATGCAATCGCGCGATGGAGCCATGTATGCCTTTTATTCTGGGGAGGCTTGAAAACACTGCAAAATTGATGGCGGATTCCAGCTACGACTGGGTCCCACCGGTACGATGACTCCCCTTGGCACATTTCCAGCTACTAACGGTCCTCTGCAGCAAGATGGCCTACAATGGCTAATTGAGGAGTCGTATGCCAGTCCTCTTTCGAATGAGCTTGCCCCAGAGAGGGTATGGCATCGGCTACTGCTCATGAACAACGTGTCACTTCTGACAACAAGCTACACCGTCCAAAATGTACTTCTCGACCTCTTCAGCTCTGACCCGTCGCTCCGTTACGCCGATATCCTGCGTGACGAAGCTGCCGAGGCGCTGGAGAGCACCGGCGGCGTGTGGACGCACGAGAGCGTTGCTAAGCTGAGACTCTTGGACTCTGCGATTCGCGAGTCCATGAGAGTATCCCCAATGGGTCCGCTGATGCTTGCGCGGACGGTAAGATTTCGTTACTCGCCTAGATTGAGTCATTTGTCGCTGATGGAATTATACTAGGTTATGAAGTCGCACGGTATCGACCTTGAGGGTTGTGCGACCAAAGTCGACCACAAGACGGTGCTGACCGTACCAATGGAGGCGATTCACTACGACGATGAAATCTACTCAGATCCTCGACGCTACAACCCATTCCGATTTGCGCAGCCCGAGGAGGTTGACGAGAGCGGAGATATGAAGCAGAAGTGGATCGTGAGTTTGGACGACGGATTTCTATCATTTGGGACAGGGAGATGGGCCTGCCCAGGGCGCTTCTTTGCAAGCATGGAGATGAAGATTTTCATGGCCAACGTGCTGCTGAACTACGAGGTTGAGTATATGAAGAAGCGGCCGCAGCCGTGGCATGTGCTCTGGATGAATCTCACGCCCCTTGCTACAATCAAGGTCAGGCGCAGGGTATAGAAGACGTCCGCTTGACCCTATAGAATTAGAAGAAGTAAGAGTGGCCGAGCAGATTGTATTAGGGTCAGGTAGTTGGTAGATGCCATGGCTGGATGTAAGACAGACTTTGCTGCACCAATGCTCCGTAGGGTTGCAACGACCTAAGCCTTGCCAGTATTCTTGATGATCATCCCGGGGCCCCGGGCCAAGCCGTTATCTCCTCCCCCGTAGTGAGAAGGGACATGGATCCGTCTTCCCCGCCCGTCACTACTACGCTGTATATATGAAGGACCCTGGATCTTCTGTCCGGCCTGCGGTCAGCCACGATCTCCTACCCGTTCTCCTTAATAGGCCGGATGCAACATAGGGCTGACCAACGAGTCCGAAAGGTGGGCATAGTACGTATGCAGAGGAGAGGACACGGAGGACTCTAGGCAAGGCTAAGTTGTTCGTGCATTATAGTGTGTATCTACTCCGTATTGTAAGGATTACTCCACATAGAATACAACGATATTTAAGGCGGAGATAAGTAAATCTAACTCGTAAAGAATGTATTAGTTGCTGCGCCGCACCACATGCTACGTGACTCTAACTGTAGAGAGCCCAATAACCAACCCAACATAGACAAAGAAGTAAGCTAGCTGGTTTATGACGAGGAGGGGTAGATCTATTCTAATCTCTAAGTACCCCGTACTTAGGGGTCCTGTTTGCTTTCCCATTGACCCTGACCTATTGCCACGTCCAAGACGGCCGTTGCGCGCCGATCTTTGTTCTCTCCATGTCTAAATATCTTGCACCACCGCAGCTGGTCTTCCTCTTCATTCTTGCCTGCTTCTCACTCCTCTCTACCCTTCTCTTCTTGCTATCCTCTATCCAACCATTCGCCTTTTCATAAACATGTCTGACGTCGAAGACAAGACTGGGGCTAGTCCTCAGCAGCTCCAGCAGCCACAACAACATATGGACAATGCCGCCCCGTCGCCGCCCAAGGTCAAGCGTGGACTGCGCTTCTGGGGCATCTTTGCCTGTCTCTGTATACTGGCCTTCATCTCAGCCCTCGATGTCGCCATTATCACTACGGCTCTGCCCACGATTGTCGCCGAGATTGGAGGCGCGACCCAGTATATCTGGATTGCCAATTCTTTCGTCGTTGCCTCTTGTGTTCTGCAGCCGCTGTTTGGCCAACTGGCCGATATTCTGGGAAGACGTACTCCGCTGCTAGCTTCTGTCATTCTCTTCATCATCGGGAGCGGTGTTGCCGGCGGCGCCACCAGCTCGGGCATGCTCATCGCCGGTCGAACTATCCAAGGCGCTGGCGCCGGCGGCATCAACGTTCTCATCGACATTGTATGCTGCGATCTGGTCCCGATGCGGGAGCGTGGCAAGTACCTCGGCCTCGTGTTCTCTTGGTCCGGTGTCGCGGCCGCTCTTGGCCCTCCGGTGGGAGGGGCTCTCGCCGAGAGTTCCTGGCGCTGGATCTTTTACCTCAACCTTCCCATTTGCGGCGTTGTAATGGTTGGTCTCCTCGTCTTTATGCGCACCAAGCCGGGCACCCTGCCATCGTATCGACAAGACGGAGACCAACCGACGGGCACCATCAAGTCGCATCCTCGCCTGAAGCTGAAGCTCTTTGGCCTGTCTCGGTTAGACTACCTCGGCAACCTCATCTTCATCCCCAGCATGATTTCGCTACTATGGGGTGTTGTCATGGGTGGCGGCGAGACCCCGTGGTCATCATGGCGCATCATTGTCCCGCTGGTTCTTGGTTTCCTTGGCTGGATTGCATTCCACCTTCAGCAATCTTTCCTGGCTAGATATCCTAGCGTCCCGCCGCGCCTATTCGCCAACCGAACCTCGGCAGCCGCTTTCGTCCTGACCTTTACGAGCTCCATCATCTTGCAAGCTGTTACCTACTTCTTCCCCATTTACTTCCAGGCCGTACAAGGCACCACGGTCCTCCAGTCGGGCACTTACTTTCTGCCCTTTGCCATCCCTTCGTTGGTCTTCGCCGTGGCTGGCGGGACATTGCTAAGCAAGTTCGGCGCCTACAGACCACTACATGCTTTAGCATTTGCCATCATGGCCCTAGCCTTGGGTCTCTTCACTATTCTGGACGAAGACACATCCAAAGCAGTATGGGTCATCTTTGAGCTTGTTGCTAGTGCAGGCGTTGGTCTGATTATGCCGGTTCTATTGCCTGCTGTCATGGCCGCGTTGCCTGAAGGCGACGTCGCCGCTTCCAGTGCCGCTTATAGTTTTGTTCGAACATTTGGCTTCATCTGGGGCGTCACACTCTCCGGTCTTGTTTTCAACTCCGTCTTCAACAATTCCCTGTCTACTGTTTCAGATCCTGCTCTACATCCTCTCTTGGAGAATGGTGCGGCCTACGCATTTGCCAGCCAGATTCACATTCTGCGTAAGAATGGCACTATGTCTAAGCGCATTCTGAACCAGATTGTGCAGGTATTTGTCAAGAGCCTTCGTGCGATTTGGTATTTTTGCTTGGGTGTGAGCGTCTTCAGCTTCCTTATCGTTGGTGTGCAGAGAGGCCTGGACCTAAGGACAGAGTTAGATACCGACTTTAGCATCGACGAGCGTAAGGAAGAATCAAGACTAGAACCGATCTCTAGGGCAAGTGAATAGAAAGTATTATCCTAATAATACGATAACACCTTCTTCGTACCTTGTTTAAATCCTTATATACGTATAAAGGCTATACTCTCGTCTAGCTGTTTTTAGGGCTATTTTAGTAGCTTAATTATATCTTAAAGCTAAAGCCCTTATTATATATAAGGAGTAGTGATCCTAAAAAGCGGGGTTTACCTCGTTACTTTAGTCGCCCTACTATACGTTCGCTCCTTAAAGGCCTAAATTTAGAGCCATAACGACTACCATCAGCCCATCAGTCCTTAGCACATTACGTTCCTTGGTATATACTAAATCCTGTACTAGGATATTGGTTTGCGCTATACCGCCTTCTATACCGGTCCTAAGGACCCTGGATCTTTTTCCAGCTTGCGGTCAGTTACGATCTCCTACCAGGTTCTTTCTGACAGGCTCGATACAACATAGGGCTGACCAACGAGCCCGAAAGGTAGGTATAGTACGTATATAGAGGAAAGGATACGGAGAGCTCTAGATAAAGCTAACTTATTCGTATATCGTAGTATATATTTACTCTATACTATAAGGATTAGGGACTCTATATAGAATATAACGATACGAAAGGCGGGATAAGTAAATCTAACTCGTAAAGAACGTATTAGTTACTTCGCCGTACTATATACTACGTAGTTCTAACTATATAGAGCCTAATAACTAACCTAATATAGAGAAAGAAGTAAGCTAGCTAGCTTATAACGAGAAGGGGTGGATCTATTCTAATCCCTAAGTACTTAGGTCCTGTTTGTTTTCCCATTGACCTTGACCTTAACCTATTGCCGCGTCCAAGACGGCCGTTACGTGCCGATCTTTGTTCTCCCCATGTCCAGATATCTTATGTACACCACCATAGCTCTTTGAGTTGGTAGCTATTGATTGGTGTCCACTCCGTACATTACCTTGACAAGGATCACGCTCGATGCCATACGCTTGTGTCATTTCCCCATCCTCACTATGATCTATCAGTTCACCCAGTTGACTCATACAGATAGCTGAGCTGGGGTGGACGAGGAAAGTTTCATGCTGGTAGTGGATCTTGTATGTTGGATTAGCCAGAGGTCTTGCGTGTATGCCTCTTCCCCTTAGAGGTATCTTTTTCCTGCACAAAGATACATATACATAGTAGGCTACCTCAGTGGGTACATTGCAGGGGACCCCTATTCAACGTATGATCGTCTCGTCCACCCCGCCCTTCACTCCTGGGTGTGGATAAGATTCGCGTTCCACAACTATATACCTGTACTAGCTCATCCCTGTCGGGAAACTGCAGGGATAGCGGTTTGAGTGATCTCTCGTTCACGCCTCTACAATGTATGTATATACAACCATCTTGGAGCTAAACTCCACACCACTTCGGCCGTCTACTCTAGACGCGCGCTAGTTACTCACCCTTGCCATATAGCAATACTTTCCAGGAAGGGGTGTTATATTTCTACCAACCGTTTGTACGCGGCTCTAGCGGGATATGATGATTACGTGACGCGAAGGTTGACCCTTATAAGTGTGCTATCTAACTACTTCGGCCCTCTCGCGCGCAGTGCGAAGCGGTAGCACGGTTATCCATCCGGACCTGGGTTGTGGAGTACGTCCTTAAACCCGAGCAGGCCATATACCGTTGTCTTATCCCATGCGGCATTGCATCCATACCTAAATAAATGATCTCTTCATCCGCATAGATTGTCCTATTTACGAGTACTGTAGTCTGCGTAACTACATAACCTGGAGACACTTCGGTAAGGTATAACATAGCAGGCAGAGAAAGACGGGTTAGCCCCTGTCCGCAGGACTCCTAGAAGCATGGTTTGTACGATAGGGTATCTCCCGATTCGCTGATCTGAAGCAGTGAGCCGCAGCCGAGGCCAGGTTCAAGAGACGCCATCACCGACCTCGTAATCTAATAGGAACCCCCCACTCACAAGTCGCCTCCCAAACCTCTACGAAAGAGATCTTGCACCGGGGAATCATTCTCGTTCCACGTACGGACAGCCGAAAGGCCCGAGCCCTCCCCCCCGCCCTATATTAGGTTGTAGGGCTGGGGGACAGTTCCAGTCAACACAAGTTTGTTTACTGATTGATGATTGCATTCCGTCGTGCTGTAGCCTTCCTTCTGGCTTACAAAAGAGCTGCCACAAGCATGTGGTCAAGGTCTGTAGATGTTGGCGTGGTAATGTAGATTCGTGACTGTACTGAGTATCCCGCACCAGGATACTCACTGAATGACCCCAGCTTGCTCACCTGTTTGTGATATTACCTTCCTAAAGGGTAGATGACGAAGCGTTGCAACATTAGTGCTTATATTGTTGCAACCACAACTTGCATACTACGCCACCATGCCTGTTCACATGGGCACAACATGACGCTACTTTGGCGAGTGGTATGTAGGCATCAACATGCTGTAGCAGACGATAAGCCGTATCCTTTGGTTTCGGCGCCTATAAAGAGGCCCTAGAGCCAGATTCCCTTGCACCATCCTACGTCCTGCATCCCTCTTCCTTTGACCCGGATATAAACTTTCCATTCTACTACCAGTCATTCGCCCTCGCCCCACGTTGCTATTAACTACCCTTAGTCCGCGATAAACGTCGATATTAGTATATCCTGATTCTTATAGTAGGTAACTCCACTAACGTGGTCGAAAGTCTCAGTCGTTATGGCTTCCCTTACTTGCTGTACTTGTAAGCAAAAGGTCGCAATAGTGCACGCTGATTGCGGAGCCTGTTATACATGCTGCAACTATTCGAAGAAGACGGAGTAAGCTAAAGCATGGGGTGTGATGCGTGAATAGGATGCATCCACGAGACCAGGTGCAATGGCTGATGGTGGGCATTGATTGGTTCATTTCACAATTGAAAATTGCTTTATTTCTAGCTAGGATGTCAACAACACCATCAACTTCAACCAACAATCTTTCTTCTTCCAGCTTTCCCTCTCTTTTCCTGTTGGCGCTGCGCTGGCCCTTGTCTAACAGGGCTGACGCGGTGCTTTGTCTTGGTTAGCGTGTTTGAGCATCAAACTATGCTAGCCGGAACTATAGCAATTGCTGGCCGCTGTGCGGGATAACAAAGTAATACACGAGTAGTCTAACCAGGCGGAGCGGTACATTTAGCTAATAAAAGACATCAATTACCAACCTCTTTTCTACTATATAGATATGTCTCGTTAAGCTTTCTTATTAGTTCCGTGTCTTCTGGGGAAATTGGGAAATTGGTTGAGTCATATTCCTTCCACATTTCAATTGTCCGAGGAGACTCCGCGTCGATCCATGGTTTTCTAGAAGAAAAGTTAATATAATAGCCAAGAGACATAATAGTCAACCTACTCGGAATCATTGAAGGTATCAAACCCAGTACTAATTATCAATAGAGGGCGTGCAATATCAGCAATAATTTGCTTGAGAGGCGCCTCAACATAGACCGAGAAAACTATAGTAGTATCATCGACCTCTGCAAAGCCGCCAGCCCCAAACTGGCCAATGATCGAAAAGCCCGTCTCTTCTAGGATTTGCTTCGCTTCGTCAGTATAATCGGGATCTTGTGCGAGTAATTGGACTTCGATTCCGCTTTGTTTGCGACATATGTCCGCCATCGTCAAGGCAATTGAATGCTGAACCATGGAAGGGCGGACGACGCTGGCCTCTAGGCCGTACAGCTCGTCGGGGCTCGTATGTCTCGTCATCCATTCTGGAGGTTTGCGGCATATGTCACCCAGCCCAAAGCAAATGATCTTGGTCACCTTTTTGGTAATTGACATCTTTTCGAGCTGTGCTTTGAGCAAATTGCAACTCGAGCTGGCGCCCCAGGCAAGCCGATTCTCCTCGAGGGCAGACCTCGGGTTTGCTATAACGCCCCGAAACTGCCGAGCAGAGGGGTTGATCCAGTCGACTAGATAGGAACACTCATATGTTTCTGGAGGGCCATCAGGCTGCGATCGAATAAGTCGCCAATACTCCTGGAATTTGACGCGAGGTTGCCTGGATGATGAAGAGCGTAAGTAACGCACATTGCTGCGCTGGATGTCTGCTTACCATAGAGGTAAGCGTTCGTTATACATCGGATTCGCTATCGATAGCGCGGTGCCTTTTATAGAGCGAACGGTGAAGTCCTTGAGCTTGACGGACTGTGCGAGCTGCTGTTCGATATCGTGGAGATCACGTTTCGTCCAGAGCTTGGTCCCTTTGTTGTAAATGATGAATGCATCTTGACTGCTTTGCCGCCATATCGTGCAGCCATACATGAGGCGGGGTAGCTTCTTAGTGCCTGGGGATTCCGGCATGAAGAAGTCACCGTAGTCTGGCTCGGATGCTATAGTGACCGGTGTGTGGGTTTATTGGCGATGTGGAGAGATTCCCTGACCTTATGTTATAAAGCTAGTCATCGATAGGCGGTCAATAGGGGCAGAATCGGATGGATAACATCGACTCGTAGTAGCGTTATAGCCCTAATAAGAGGTTTGCTTCTAGACGACGGCGAGTCCCCGTAGCCGCAGCAATCACAAGCCGGTCACGGTTATACGTACTCTATATAACTAAATAGTTAGCGCCTAAGGTAATAGGGGTTAGTAATAAGATTTATAACCCCTTACGGATAATAGCGGTAATAATTATAATAATATAACGGTTAGGGTTCTAATAAGGAGTAACCGGTATAAGGTTTATATTAATAGTAGAATTAGGACGTTATATCTTAAGTAGGATACTATAGGATATTATATTTAGTAATACTAAAAGGTAATTTAGGTAACTAAGTTATATTAATAGCTAAAGAGCTTTAATAGCTCGTTATTAGTTAAATAGAGTTCTATATATACTAAAGATCTTAATAAAGGTATTAGTAGTCTTACGGGTTAGTTAGTAAGAATTATAATAAGTCTTACTATCTTACGAGTAAGAATATAACTTATTCTTACTTAAAGGGTTGTAAGTATATAGGCGTACTTTATAATTAAGGAATATTATAAGCTATCTATATTACGTATAGGGGAAATTAATTAGCTATAACGTATATATATAGCGAGTAAGCTAGATAAACAAGTAAGCTAAAAATCCCTTAACCTATATTATCTTTATTTAATTAATTAATTCTTAACTACCTAGTATATTAAAGAGTATTAATAACGCTAGAATACTTCTTACTCTTTAGGCGATTTAAAATAACCTAAAACTAAATATCCGACGTACGGTAGAAATCTATATAGTTAATCGTTATACTCTACGTTATTAATAAAAAGGTATTCTTTTAACGCGAGATACTATAATATATTTATATAAGCTATTTAATCTAGAGGAA
>QUZG01000223.1:743-31326 GCA_003693545.1 Pseudonectria buxi
GTATATATCGAGAGTATTTAGATAATAATAGCCCTAACGATAATATTATTATAGTTAATATAGCTATTAATAAAAAGAGTATCTTATTATTTAGCGATAGTAATAGTAAATTATAAAAATAGTAGAGTAGTAGAGTAGTAAGGTAGTTAATAATTATAGGTAGTTATATATAGTTATAGTAAGTAGCTATAGGGGGCTATAGACTATAATTTAGCTATACTTTACTATAATAAGTAATATTATATTTCGTTTTAATATATTTATTAATACTATAATAGATATCTAATTATATTGCTATCTATTATTTTATCTATTTATCTATAAGCTAGGCTCTTACCTTATTATTATTAAAGGCGTTCTAGATAATAATATTTATTAACGATAATTAGAACTACCTTATAGTATTGTTATAATATATAATATCCCTCTTTTTATATATTATCTTTATATAACCCTAGATAGCTTTCTCTATATTTATCGAGCTAGGTATTTAAGTATCCCTTTTAGCTAAAATTGTAAAGGCTTCTCGAAGGTCGCTACTAGATAATAAAGCGTTAGCCGCCTACTAAGAAGGTACCTATACTCTGTAATTTAGAGGACTTATTATTAATATATACCCTATACAAGCCCTTAATCCTCGTATTAATAGAGATAGTAATATAAGATCTAACGCCTATATAGATAGATTAATATCTGGTATTATTATTATTACTTATATTAAGATAGGTATTTCTTCTTCGAAGGTATTTATAATATTATTATTATTATCGCTTGTATTAATATTTATATTACTTATATCGACCTTAATAATACTATCGGCTTAAGAATCTTCCTATACTTTAGTAATATATAGTTAGGTAAGAAGGTTAGAAAAGTTATACTCTTAGGTATCGATATATCGTTACTAATATCAAGGCTACGCTAGATAATATACTTACTAAAGGCGCTATAAGTATATAGTATCTTCTCTTAATTCTAGAGGCTTAATAATAGCTAATTAATCTCTTCGTTATAAGATATACTTAATAACTCTTTAGCCTCTCGGAATACTTATTAGAAATCCCTAAATTACCTTAACTTTAACTTAAAGACCTTATAGTCTTAATAAATAGTAAGCTAGCGTAATTTAAAGAATAAAGTTATAGTATTCTATATAGGCTATAAGATCGACGTCTTAGAGCTATTAAGCTTACCTTTAGTATAGGCTATCTTAAGCTCGCTAAGAAAGAATAACTCTTACTTATTAGACTATCGCTAGCCGGGTAGGTTATAGGTCGATTGCTATATTAATAGCTACGTTAATAATTACGTTAATAACTCTATTAAAAGGGTTTTTTATAATAATAGAAATAATATAATATAATATAATATAATATAATATAATATAATATAATATAATAAGGCTATTAGATATAATAGTAAAAAAGGCGTAAAAGGCGGTTAATACTATCGCTAGATATAGCTTAGATAATATTTTCGGCGCTAAGATAGTATATATTTATCGCCCTATATATTTCATATAGTATATATACCGTATATAGTCCGTCGGTTAAAATAACCGGCCTTCCGCATCCTACCATTAATCAAGCAAGGATACTAGATGATACACCAGAGACCGGACCAAGCTCCTTGGCTCCATCGTATGGCCCTTGATACCTTGGTATAGATACCTTCACTTGACGGAGAGAAACACGCCGGATCTTGACCGGTGTGTGGCGCTCTGCTAGCGTTGGCAGCATGCACTCCATTCTTGGCCGTGCCGTCGAGGTGCTCCCTAGCCCAGTTCCGCCGGGGGAAACTTGCTCTTGCGACTCTAATCGATTAAGGTCTCGATTAGGGCGCGATTTCGGATACTACTGATCGGAAGTAAGCCTCAGACGGGGGCACGCCTGGCCTTGCTACAACAGAGGCGTGGCCTGGCGGTATCCACCCATGTACAGATGGAAGAACCCAGGATGTAAAGGTAAGACATGACAAACACAGCAGAGCGAGTATTATGTACGATTCCAGACCAGTCAACTAACCGCATAGGGCTCTAGAGCGTGGTTGGGATGCAGATGTCCTTACGGCCCATGTCCTGTAAGGCCTCTTCTCTACAAGCTACAAGGCGAACATCGAGCTATCGAACTTGTTGTCTAGACTTATGACAACCCTATTCAGCCAGCTCCATCTATCATTGATGACATGTCCTATTGCAACAGGGGTATCGGACATGACTAGCCTAGACAGGCTTAAACTTGGTCTGCCGAATATCGAGACCCGCCATGTCCCACATCCGGGCCACGAGCTCTAATTGCACCCCGCTATCACCGTGAAGGGGCAATGTCCAGCAACGCCATTCAAGGTACGGAGTACGGATCACAGATTGTATTAATGATACATATTGAAGAACGCGGGCCTTTTGGAAACCCACAGCCGTCCATTTACCTAGACACACACCTCCATTCACTCGGCAACAATCAGGTCGGTACGGATACATACGCGCACTGATCCAGACCATGCTCGCGTTGAGGCTGCATCTTTTAGTTGATAACTACCTACCTATCTGCCAGACCGTAAGTCGAGGATCATTCGGCATGGAAACTATCCATAACGGGATGCAGACGCAGATGCAGACGCAGATGCAGACGCAGATGCAGATGCAGATGCAGAGGCAGTCAGCCAGCTGCGTGTGTCTTGCTGTGCTTTGGTCCATGCGTACCGAGACTCGTTGTCGCATAATAAATAGGTAGGTACTTGGGGAGCCATTGAAATCAAGCTCATCTCAGACTCCAGGCAATTACCTACCCTTGTTAAGCTCGGCACTCGGACAAACTCTAGCTGATTAGGCAAGGTGAAGGGGCAGGTCTCATAAGAGCCGGCTAGATTTCGTACAGCGATGAATACCTACCTGTCTGACAACAGCAAAGAGAGGTTCAACTGCACCAGCCACCGCAGCAACAGCGCACAGAGCAGATGCTTGTACTCCGTACAGAATAGACAGTGTCTCACTCGCGCATAACGCCGCTTACATAACTTACATCCAGCTGCGGAGTAACCTGCTGGAATTTGACAGAAATCCAGTCCCGAGAAATCGGTTACCGCAATTCGCAAAACGACATTTACTGGGCAAGCTCGAGAGAGTGTTGGCAAGTCTTCCTGCCATCTGAAACCCTTTGGTTGTGAGCAACTCTCTCGGACCTTCGGAAATACCCTCACACACACTCACCTGGCCCGTAGACTGTTGACTGGTTCTAGGATACAGATCCTGCCCAAGGTTGGCCGTGGAGCTTGGGCTTGCTGCGGATACCACGGAGTACGGATACACTCTCCGCATTTGAGGTGCCTTCCTGGCACTTCTCCACAGCAAGTCGTGCTGCACTGCCGTTGAAGGATCCGGATCTGTGCTTGCGGTTTCCGATATGCCGTAGTACACCATGGGTCGATCATGGCCATCCTCCTGCCAATGTTGGCCGGTAGCTAGCTACCTAGGTAGGTAGTTAGCTGTGTATCAGATCCACGCACAGACACAGAGACCAACCGACAGGCGCGGCTATTCCTAGCAACAGACAGACAACGGACGGACCTGTCAACGGGCTGATCTGCATCGGGGTCTTGCGCGACTTGATCCATCCCTGCCTGCCTGGACTGGCGGGGGCCGCTACTTACATTGTACGTGGTTAGGTACGGAGTAGCAGAGTCGCATCTTGGCCGGCGGCATGTATCACACCAAGCAGCATCAAATTGTCAAATTATTCATGAAGCGCAATTTTCCAGACTGTCGGGACCGCGAGCAGAGTTTTTCCCATGGCAGCGTTGGGCCGAGGCGCGAGCTGCCCAATTCGGATGGAACCTACCGCCACGCGCCCCTTTTTCCTGCTGCTGCTGCTGCTGCTGCCTCTCGCTGCCCCGACCCTTGCCCTGGTCGAGATGCAACATGACATGCAAGACGCCCCCTTTACCCATGAGCGACACGCCACCACGCCCAGCCCTAAATCGCCAATCTGAGCGAGCGAGCGGGTTCGAACAGCCACTGCAAGTCACTTGACCTTGCACGTGCCGTGTCGTGTCAACTGGTGCTTCCGAGGCCGCATTGACAGTCTGGCTGTGATGAGGGGGGCCATGGCTATGCATTCCACTGCCTCCTCAAGTGAAACATCAAAGGACCGAGGTGACAAGCTGTCGGGTCAGGCTGATTCACACGTATCCAAGAGTCGGAATGCCAAAAGCGAAGGAAGGCAGCTAACTACACAGAGTACAGTCTGCCTGACTGACCCAGAAGAGGAGCGAGCTTGGATCACAATGCGCAACGAGGACCGCCAATTTGGAACAAGACGACATCATGATTCGCCAAAAACGGGACATCTCTTTGCGGGTATACTAAATTGAAGCTCCCCTACGCTTTTCGAGGTAATCTGCCTAGAACTTGAAGCAAAGGAAAACGCCATAGTGACAAAGGAGCGTGAGCTCTTGAGCAACAAAGATGAACCAGTCTAAATCCATACCTATCCACAGAACCATCCAAAACAAAAAAAAAGAAAGAAAAAGATATACGGTGAAAGATTCGTCCCTCTACCCCAGGCTTTACGATTCTCGTCGCTGTCCATAGATTGACTGCAGAGCCGGGTTGACTTGCACCATCTGCTCGCAAGCCTGCCGAGCCAGGCGCTCACCGTGGTGAGACATTGTCCCAGGCTCATTCTTCATTGGCGGATCCCACATCTGCATATCCACCAAACCCGCTCCCGGCGAGTCGTGCTCAAGCTTGATGTCATGGCGAGCGTGAACCTGGTTGATGATTTCGTCTTCGTGCGTGTTGTGGGACCCAACGCTCAGCATCCTGTCCTCCCCAGTCGGTTGCATGGTAGGTCGTCTCCGAGCCGCAGTGGGCTTCTGACGTCGGCGGACGTAGCTGTCAGGGTATGCCTCCATATAAAGTCCTTCTTCGAGCCCCAGGTCGGCAACAACCTTGACCTCAATGTCGCTGGCACTGAGGCGCATGTTACGCGATCCTCCCAATTCAAGAAACGTCTCCAGAATCTGCTGGTATCTGTTCTTCTCGACTCTCTCCCAGGCCTCGCGCAAAATGGCTTCCTGCAAGCATGGTTAGCTCCAGAAGTAGGGAGAAAGAATGAAGTGACATGGAGAACTTACATCTTTAGGGATCCAATCAATGTACTTGGATCGACCCCGCTTGAACTTCATCTGCAGCATCTCCTTGCACGGTTCCTTGTGGAATTGGCTCTTGTAGTCTTGCTGGATGCTTTCCCACATGTCCTGACCCTTCTGATGGCGGTGGTTCCATCGCGATTCGAAAATGCAGCGCTCCTCGTCGGGGCAGATGGCCTTGAGGACAGGGGCAACTTCCTGGCCCAGGCAGTTTTTGTGCTCATCGACGGGGTTTTCGGCAATGGTATTGCGAGCTTGGGACCCCCGAGATTTGCTGGGTCGCTTTCTGACGCGACTCGTGGTCATGGTACGTCGGATGCTGGGTGAGCGAGACTCTCGCTGTAGACCTGGAAGGCCGTGGACGTGCTCCTCGGGAGTCACTCGGCGCTGGCGAAAGTCGGATAGATGGTGGTTCATGACGAGAGTGGGCGTCTGCATCTCACGGTGCTGAGGCATCATGTGCATATGGTGACCGTCCCGAACCATCATAGGGTGGTGTTCCATGGAGGGTACGTTCATGTAGTATGGGGGCGGCATGGCAGGTTGCGGATCCGGTCCGTTTGAGACGCCAAAGGCGCCCATGTAAGGCTCAGGAGGACCGGGTGTTCGGCGTCCCTCGGATAGGTATGTTGTGTTTTCAATGTACTCGTGGGTGACGGGTGGCTGGGAAGCCATTGGTGAGCTTGTTTGGCTTGAATGACCGTTCATCTCGAATTGATGCCAATGAGGGTTATACATTCTGCAGCCACCCGGAGGCGTAGGCTGCTGGGCAGGGGCCGACGGGAGAGGAGAATACTGCTGCACAAGTTTATCGTGGTGCAGCGGGGGAGAAGCAGCGACTGAGATGGGTGTCAGGAGGTTAGGATCGCACTGAGAAGAGAGACTGAAGGCAGATGGCGAGACCTGTGCGGTGGTGGTTAGTTATTTGTGCTCTCAACGAAAAGCAGGTACCCCTCAGCCTCCGCTTCAAAGGAGAGGCAAGACTTACGGGTCCGTAGGTGGCGAGATCTGCGTAGCCCGGGACTGATGGCGTATCGGTAGCAGCAGATGACTGGATACTAATAGACAAGTCGGGAGTGCCCGAAAGACTGTCCGAGTGGGAGACACCTTGGGGAAGATACTGCTGCTCAATCATGGTCATGTATAAGTTGACGCGGTATTCTTGGACAGGTCGGTTTGTCCAAGGAGGTTGTTGGTTGGTAGAAATGATGGATAGTTGGTGATAAAGATGAAGAATGCGTCTTGGACCGGCGCTTTTATCTGCATTCAAGAAGAATGGCGCACAGAGGAGGGAAGAAGAGTAGTTGAACAATAAGGGTGATGTTTGTTGAGGCAGTGAAGTGATGGGAAAGCCTTTCCTGGCCGCGGCCGTGTGGAGATGGGTCTAGGGGTCGGTATCCAGGGCGGCCCAAGGCAGAGTGAAGCTGGAAGAGGGCAACGGATGATGGACGACGGGAGGTATAAGAAGAGAACAGTGCAGGGAACGGCAAATGGCTTGTCCCTCTTTGTATGAATGGCCAAGTGGATGGAGGTGAAGAAGCAAGCAGTGGAGTGCAGATCGACCGCGCTTGATGGAGAGCGGCGCGGGAGGTACATGACTACATACATGGGCGAAGTAATCGAGCGAGTGGAGGGGGGTGTATCTGGAACGAAGCCGGTTCACACTACCTACCTTAACATGTAGATTTAGACCTAGACGCATCTAGAGACACGGGGAGGCGGGCGGAACAGAGAAAAAGAGAGAGAGAGAGAGAGGGTACGTACTATCCAAGAAGAAAAGGCGCCAGGGAACCGAGATACAGGAGGCTTGACGAGACGATTGCAGGGGAGCATGGGGGAAGCATGGGGGAGCATGGGGGAGGGAGTCTGAAGCGAGCTGAGGGATGAAAAGGGTCCCATTGATTAAGTCCCCGAAAGCAAAGGAGCCGATGGCAACCTTGAAGCAGCAGCCCAGCGGAGGCACGGAGGGCAGAGCACGGCCAAGCCAGGCCCGGCCAGGCCAGACCAGGCCAGAATGGGCTGTGGTGCTCAAGCAGTTGTTGTCGTGCATGAAGATGATAGCCGCCGAGGGTGTTCTAGTCTGGCTGAGAGCAGCGAACAGACCAGCATGCCAGTGGAGATTGAGGCTGGGCGGATGGGGGCTGGGGGGGGTGCGCTTGGTGGAGGGAGGTAGACGCATAACTTGCTGAGGGTTGTGGGGAACAGGCGCTGGGGCGTGCAAGCAAGAGAATATGGAGTGAGGGCGAACAAGAAAGGAAAAGAGAAGAGAGAGGCTCCGATGAGGCTCGTGTCGGAACGGTTGAAGCCTACTCGATAGCTCCTCTTGAGGTTGTTGCTGCTGCTGCTGCTGCTGGGCTTCACAGAAGTGTGGCTCAGCACCCAAACTCGAAAGCGTTGTAAAACATGACAACGTGGTGGAGGCAGGGGCGAAACATATCATAATACTGCCTACCTATGCTCAACAACAGTGCCTAGGTGGTTTCCGCAATAATCCCGTTTTCTCAATGGAGCATGGGATTGAATTGAGCCGATGGAGACAACCCAGAGACGTGGATGGGGACGACAAGTCGACGACGACGACGACGACGACGGAGCCGGTAGCGTACCTACTTGGGCAAGTACCTAGCTAAAGAATAGCGAGGGGCGTAACTTGAGCCATCAGTTTCTCTTGGTAATTACTGACAACTGCAAGATATAAAGCGTAAGATAAATGCAAAGAGGATCCCAGGGCTGGACTTGGGCGAGTTTGAAGATTACAATGGAGCCAAGCTGCCAGAAGAAATGCAGGAAAACGTGCGTACCTAGGTAGGTAAGTCAAATGAGCGTGTATGAGTGAATCAGTGAATGAATCAGTTGTACAAACGGCATCCCAGGTACGTACCTATCTGCTACCTGCCTGCTGGACTGACGCCTTGTCGCAAGGTGGGACATGGCTGTTTTCCAACGAGGGCAGGAGCCAGCCATCGTCCTTTGGTGTTGGGCAGGCGGATTCGTCCATCTTTCTCCCTTCACCACATCTGGATTGTCTTTTCGTCCTTGGCGTGATATCTCTGACTTCTTCTTTACATCATCTTCCGGCTCTGTTCTTCTTCTTGGGCTTCCTATCCAAGTTTCATGTGTTATTGACGCGGACTTGCTGACTACTGTACATCCAACGGCGGGACAAAAGCTGCCGCAGTCCCAGTCCAACAAGTCGCATGGTGGATGGCCCTTCACGTCGTTGCCGAAGAGCGGGCCGTTGATGGCGCCTATAGATCTGGAGATCGACAGAGGTACTAACGCCTATAAAGAAGAGAAGAGGGAATCACGGAAAGTATGCGTCAGTGACGTTCAGAGCCTTACTGGGATGCAAAGTGGAGCGAGGAGTCCGCTAGCACACGGCGGCCGCCACAATCTTAAATGGGGTAGGGGTGGTGTGCTTTTGGTGGATGGCCGATGTTCTTCATCAGCGAGAGGGCTCCGGAGACATACGCAAATGAACCGACATCAGAGGTCCAACGGGGGAAGGTCGGCGCAGTATTACCCCATCTGATCGGACTTGGCTGGAACCCAGCAAGCATCGCCATGCCAGCAGCCAATTTTACCATTCACCAACGCAGTAGTAACCATCATAGCCTCGGGACACTACACTTTCTTACGGACAGCAGCAACTGGACCGACCGCAAAAGTCCTCCGCTAGCTAGTTAGGCCAGAGAAACCCAGCGATTTACGGATTTGGATCCGCGTACCACCTCACTTCTGCACATCTCCTCTCTTGCCCCCATCGGCCGTACATGGCAATGCGACCCTCTTAGGGCGGAAAGAACCAAACGGTGCTTGTGAGTGGTAGTGCTCAGGCTTTTTGACAGGCACGTCACCCCGTATGAGGGGAGCGGGCGCATCGTGCGGCGTGGCGGAGGGAGGCCAGCCTAGGATACCCTAAGTGAAGTGGGAAAGATTGCTCCAAGCAAAATCCAGTAAGTAATTACTATCACCTACGTCTCTAACGGTGTCTCTTAGTGGGCACTAGATAGGTGCGTTGTGGTATCGAAACGACTACCTACTCACACGTCACAAATCGACACCTTCAGATATATCACAGCACAGCGCAGTAATTACAGCTCAGCACAGCCGATACGACGCGTCGTCAACAAAGACGGGATACATTTGCAATCAAAATAGGGGAGTGGAGAGATACACGCGTAGTAGCATGACTAGGAGAGGGCTACAGCGAAGGTGGACAGGTGGCGGAGAAGTGAATGGGCCAGAGGGGGGAGATCAGAAAAAGAGACAAGAGAACGAGGAAACGAAGATGAGCCGAAAGAAGGGCGAGCGAAAGGCTGCCAACACACGCGCACCGGTACTGGTATGTCTAGGTACGCACTTTGTGCACCTGAAAAAAGTGCGGCCCCGGAGCCGGCCACTCAGGTCTCAGAGGCCGACCCGGCCGGCCTTGGCGTACCGAACTGTCGGGACACGCTAGTATGCGCCCCGCTTTTCCACCGGAAGACACGGAGGAAGACGGAGCAGGGGAACGTTGAGAGGACCGCCCCCCAAGCCCCCCTGACGCCGGAAGAGGACACACATCTCTCCGCGGTGCGCGTGCGCTTGCTCGCGGCACGCACAGGGCACAAGGCATCTCAGCCCCCGGCTCTCATGATTGCGTTCAACCCGTTTCGGGCAAGCCGCGGGCAGGGGCAGGACACATGCGTGGGCGTGGAAGCTAGGCTCACGCCTCCCACCCTGTTATTTCCCCGCCGGCCATGCTTCAAGCGGTAAGGCTCTCGCGCGTCTACGCATGTCGCAGAACAAAGTGGAGAATGCTGCCATTCGATACGTACCGATACCACAAGGGAAGCATCGCATCTGCCAACGTCAACGCTGCAAATCTTCCCCGGCTTCATTCGCATCCGCCACTGGTCACGATGCCGAGGTGTGGGCACCGCTGCACCATGCACCCCTCACTGCAGCTTGCCAGCCATAGCGCGCCTTTCTTGTTGGATAGGGGACAGCCTGGTGTGGGAACAGTCGACGACAAGCGCGCGAAGCACCACCAACGTCCGCCAAAACCAAAGCTGGTGATCGGGGTGGGGGGTATTAGCGGAAATCCGAGGCCACAACGGAATATCTGGGACTCAGATAGGGCCGCTACTTTTCATCCGTTCTTACTTCACATTCTGTCTCACCAAGTCCTGTTAGCTCACCGCAGTGGCACGGGTAACGTCACCACGTCCTCTTGAGATCTGGGGGAAGGGATAGTTCCTGCAAACCGTGCCCCGAAGCAACAAAACAGTCCAGCCCTATCTCGGCTACCTACCTACCTACCTACCTACCTAGGTATCTAACCAACACTTGCAGTGCTCCGTACTTTGCGTGCTACCTTCCTAAGTACGTTGCGACCAATGATGCCACATTGTCATTTCAGGGGTGTGCCTTGTTTCTTGCTAAACGACCTAGCTGGGCCGTTGAAATCTCTCTCGGATGGAGGGGGACGGACCACGGCGTTATCACATCGGCCGACCGAAGGGGCACCTAATTGCTCGATCTCGCCGTCGGTTACCCTAATACAGGACATGTTCCTTTTAGCGTATCATTTGGCTTGTATCGCGGACGAGACAATACTTCCAGTTCGGTCCATGCCACTATTATGCTCTGGCATGACTACAAGGCAGGCGTGTTGGGTGCCGAAAGGGCGCGGTTCCTATTACGGCCTCTGTACCAACCCGCAGATTCTGCACAACCAACGAGACGTTCTAGACGCTGCTCGCACCCTGGAAAAGAGGGATGCGGAGCAAACGGCCAGGCAATGCGCTTACAGGCTTCAGACCTAGGCGCCTAAACATGGGATGATTGGGGGCTAGTTGTGCTTCAGGACGCCTTTTGCGTTATCTTCAGCCAAGGCAACCAACAAGTTGGTCATCACGCCAGGCTTGGAGAGTGGCGCGGTCCCAGACTGTCGGGACAGCTCCATGCCAATGGCAGAAGAGAGGCTGAGCACCATGATCAGTTACCTAGGTAGACCTATGCGGTAGGCGCCGGCTGTAACATCCTGTTACGTCGACTGGCGACATTGAGTCATGCAAAACGCCCGACGAAGAGAGCGTTACCAGAACATCGGAACCGATCCTCACCTCTTTTGGACTCTAGCATTTGCTACATAGGTCTCATCCTACCTACGGTAGTGTTACTATGTCGTTGGCATTGCACCTACGAAAACAGACTGGCCACTGGGACAGATGTCGCGTAGCCCCCAAATTGTGCGTGTAGCACTGACAGCAACCTGCGAGCCAACATCAGTCGTTGGCGTTGACGTTGGCGCTGGCGGCTGCACACCATCGCCTGAAGATGGATAGGCGGGCAGACGGGTTCATCCGCAAGAGCCACGTTTGGTCCATGGATTCGTCAAAGCGGTATTGCCAGGGCCAGGCCATAAAGACTGTCTCACGAGCGCTGGGCACACATTTGAGTTGTCGATATAGGTCGGTCGCTGACGGGGCAAGGTCCCTGTCGCAACGGACATGGCATTGAGTATAATGTACCGTCAGGTCCACTTTAAAGGCCCCTCTCCAAGTAGGTAGGTCGTCTCAAAACAAGCGTTGATAACTAACCCTTGCGTGTTTAGGCTGGTCAAGCTCAGGACCTTTTCGGCAGAGAAATCCGGGATGCTCGATGGAGAACGAAGTTGCGGCCCCCACAGACTGTGGTTCTAGGATGAGATGCAACCGTTGGGGAGATACATGAGGAGGCCAAACCATGGCCAAGCAAGGCCCAGCGATCTGTTGTCAGGATGAGCGGGCATGCCAGTCCAGTCCGCTCACGGACAGCTGGTCGACCGTCTTGATTCGTCCAGCATGATTCGATTCGCACTCAGGAAGGCGCGCGGACGCGGAGAGGGAAAGGGAGAGGGAGAGGGAGAGGAAGAGGGAGATGAGGGGAAGAAGGGTGCCTGTTGTTTCTGTGGAGGATCCTCGCCCGCGGCATTGCACCCTCCCGTTCCGACTACAACGTCCAGCATGGCCCCTCGGTCAAAGATGGCGCCGAGGGGCCAGCGGATCTTGTTCGGCAGCGGGTCGACATTAGACATTGGCCTCTGCGGTACGGTACTTGCATTACGTCGGGAAGTCAAAGTACACGAGGTACAGGACATGTCTGCAGGCGCTTCGCAGCTCGCGCAACGGCCGTGTCATAATGGGGGCGTCGGCTAGCCATGGCGAGCTGTGACAGGCTGGCGCCGTCCCGACAGCACGGAAAGGATTGCACTGCAATGCAGTGCAGTGCAACACAATGTGACTGTGACTGCTTGTAGCATGATACCTTGAGCAGGCTGAGGTTGTGTCGTGTGCGTCCCATAGGGCTTGAGGCTTCAGGCTGGCTTTGCAGGCCAAGGGGGGGGCGTGTGTCCAAATGCCCTTATGACTAGGTCTGCTGTCAAGTAAAGTGCTCGACTCATGAGACGGCTACTGGTGGCAGATGGATCTCCGACATGATACGCCAGCCAAGCCAAGTCTCCATGGCCCGTGTCGTAAAGTAGAGTAGAGTAGAGTAGATCGTCTGCCTTTGGCATCCTTGCTACGAGATTTGCTCTATTCTGGCAGGACCTACCTTAGCTCTCCAGCTGTTTGTCCGCTATTGCCACCGCGAGGCTTGCCAGCCGTCTACATCTGCCGCCACTTGGTCTCTCCCCTGGTTTTTTTCTTTCTTTCTTTTTTTTGCACCATCTGGCCATGTCGCAATGGCTTTCTCCATTTCTTTTCTTCTCTTCTCTTCAACAGACGTGTTTCTCTCCCTTTTTCCTCCTCACTTTGGCTGCGGAGCCCATCCGATCCTCCAGGTCCTTGAAACCTCAATTGGCCCGTCAACGCTCACCCCCCTGCCTCCCTTGGATGTTGCTTGGCCACGTGAAAAGTGAGGGACGGCACTTGAAGAAATCAACACACACGCATGCATGAATGAGCGGGAGGGAGACACAAGGTGATGACGGGGCCGAAGGACCCAACGCACGATGTACTTAAGCGCCAAGGCTGGTTCCTCGTGGCGTAGCGTGCCCAGTCCCGTCCACGCCGTTCCAAGTAAGGTATGTGACTACTCAAATAACCCGGCTTAAGCGCGAACACCTTGTGTTTAGGCAGTTTAGTTTCGTTTCGTTTCGATCGATGGCCGCCTAGTAGCGCCTAGCTATTACCAGGTTTCTGCTCCTCCTCGCCATCGCTGCTCGTACCAGGGGTCTGCCTCATGACCTTTCAACACCGGTGAGCAACTGCCTCGGTCGTCCAGCTTCTCCTTTCTCCTCGGCGCTTAATTCAATCAGAATAGAACAATGTGTTGGTTGTTGGTTTGGCCCTGGTCGCCAAAAGAACTTCTGTCCGCCCAACACTGCCTCATCCGGCCGCGGCCTGTAAGGCTGAGTGTGACACATCCATGCATGGGATATGGACACAGCCGACGAACAAGGCATTCTCACTCTGCCTCCCAATCATTTTCGGCGTGACATCAATATTACTCCGTTCATCGTCATCGCTACCGTCCCCGTTCATCGTCATGGTCACGATCTGCTGCCGAGGGCTAGGCTCCGGTGCCAGCGCCAGCCCCAATCGACAAAACCTCGATACTCCCCCTGACACCCTGGTCCAGGCCACTTCGTCCTATTTCTTGCACCCGTTTGCGGGCGTCGTGCACGGGAGCCGGGTTGCTAGTGGCAATCAACAGGAAACAATGTATACAGCGGCAAGCCAAAATCAAGACACATGTCTGTGCTGTTGTATCCATAGCATCATCTTCGCCTGTGCCTTGTAGTCCATCCGGGCCCAAGGAAGCCCTTCAATTTCCGCCTTGATTTCAGCATGGGGACGCGGCTCGCATCCTGCCAAACATTCCCTGGTCGCTGTCAGCGCCGTATCTTTGGCAAGCGTTTGTACCTCGGCCATGGTTCCCAAGGTAATTTCTCATAGCCTCGATTTACAACGCCATGGCTGATGCCCTCATTTACTCCTTTGTTTCTTTACCTCGTTGGCCATTTGGTTACGAGGCAACAGTAATCGGGCTGTACCCTTTATTTCACTCGTATATGATCCGGTAGATGGGAACGATCAGCATGCAGCAGCAGACAGACAGACGGATATATAGTTCTCTCATTATATCTCCCAAGTCTCTTTCCACTTCCTCCTATTACCTCGCCCCCATCCCGTTATGCTGCATACCCTGCACTAACCATTCTCATTCATGCTCCGCGTGTCCCGCACCTTTACCCAAACACACTCCTCCAAGATTTTGTACGTCAGCTAAAGAAGAACAGTCCGGGGCCCTACCAGCTTCGCTACGGGAGGGCTCACTCTCTCCAAACAAACGTCGAGATGGCATAAACAACCACCATGAGGGTGTCCTCGTCCCACAACAGCCCTCAATCCATAGTCCAAAAATACATCAGGATAAAAATAAAACAAACAGTCTAGAGAGACCGATGAAGCCGGCAGCCGTGAAACCAGAAGATAATAAAAAACGGTGTAAGTCAAAAAAAAAAAAAAGAAAAGAAAAAAGACAATGATAAATGCCAAGTCTCGTGCTTGCGTCTCGAAAACGGGTGCGATCGCGATATGTCTGTCTCTCGTCACTGTCAAGAATACACCAAACTCTGCCGCTGCTACCTTCTAGCTCAAAGCAATGTGGGAGAATCGCACCGAGCCCCTGCTCCTCGCGGTGGTCTTAACGTCAAGTGTACGCCGTCAGCGAGATCGGGGACGTTTGTCATTGCCCCTGTCCTCATGCTCATTCTAGGCGCCTTCCAGCGGGGGTACAAACGAGTAGTTGAAATCGAGGAGTCCATCCAACATCCAGTGCTGGGGGTCAAAGAAGTCGTAACTTGCGTCACCGTAGTTGACCGCGCCCATCAGGCTATTTGACGCTGACGGAGGGGCCGACAGGCTCGTGGCCCCTGGGGTGAGAGCGCCGTTTGAGTTGAGCATATTTGAAGGAAGGGCTTGTGACGGCATCAGGGTACTATCCAGGTGCGTTGACGAGGCCGAAGACTCGTTGGCCGAGTCCGGGTTGGTCGGCTGCTTACCTGCTCCTAGTATATATGAATTAGCATGTGCCTGGCTCAAGTCGACACGACTTGGAGTTGAGCAAATGGCGGTCGACTTACCATCTAAGGTGCCTCGTCCCAGGGCTTGGAAATCCTCCCTCCATCTCCATACCGAATCGAAAACAAGGCTCATACTGTGACGGCACCGGACCTTTAGTTGCAACGTGTCGTCCAACTGAATGGGCGAGTCGTCGCTGCTGTTGAACGCCTGTTGGTTGCTGTCGAGTCGCGCTCCGTTCCACATCTGCACCATTAGTTCGGCAAGCCGCCATTGTAGGTCGTTGTTGACGACACTCGTGGCTCGGATTGCCTGGATTGTCTGGTGGAATAGAGTGCGGCCCCGGTGGAAGTCGATTGTCTTGGCAAAGAACGACCGCATCAGCTTAAGGAGAGCAAATCCCGCTGCCACTAGCATCTGTTGAATGTAGTTGGTCGCGTGGAGAAGAATCGTGCCAGTACCGACTGTCTCACGAGGACTCGTCACCTTATCCACCTCCAAGACTTCGTCAAGAAAGCCCGTGGTTGCTCGATAGAGCCCCATGAGGTCGTCCATGTAGCCAGGTGTCTTGCTCGAATCAAAAAAGCCCGTTAATCGCATGTGCAGCGCAGCAGCCCTCAAGTGCAGGCTGACAATGGGCCCCAGCTCTTGAGACATGATGGATGCATGCAGCTCAGCATAATCCCTGCGATAGACTCGCATAAGCATGGCTCGATGCTCGTCGCCAGCAACACCTCTGGGGTCGCTGGCGTTGCTGTACATTTCTTTGGAAACCTTGTCGCAGAAGCGCTCGATCTGCAGCCGTGCCTCGAGGTTGCGAGAGAGCTGAAATGAGCTGTCGTCGCCCGGCCTGGCGGCCAGGGTCCAGTCGTACAGAGACGACGCCGGCTGGCCGTACCCGGTGCCAACGCATTGAGCAACAATGTTGCAGACGGCCCACGTTGTCACACGGTCACTCAGCTGCTCCTTATTTAGCTCCACAGAAACCCTTGAGAAGTCTTGTATATGGTTCGGTCGATGGAGACCGATACCCGTTGCAGTCTTCATCATGACACCGCATAGGATATGCGTCGGATCGGACGAGGTGGTACTTGTTGGCAGGGGCCATGTGCACAACAAGCACATGGCCTTGACCACGTAGTAGCTGCTCGGTACCTCGCCTATCGTAGACCAGAGAAACCGGGTCAGGGGACCGGAGAGGTTATTGAGCAAGTTCGGGACATTCTGGGGACAGAAGCGCCGGGCGGCAACGGCGACAATGGACCAGAAGAGGAGCGGGTGTTGTTGATAGTATTGATCGGGTGTCAGTTGCGGGTTGAGGAAGGGCAAGAAAGGGTGATAGAAGCCAAAGAATTCGTTGAAGAGGTGAGTGACATTGTCCTCTGTCAGCTGGACAGTTTCGAGCTCATGGGTATATCGAGGCACATTGTAGGAGCCGCCGCGCTTAAGATGGAGAAGAGAGGAGACAGCCTCATCGGAGCCCATCAGCGACGTGTTGCGGGTGTGGGTGTGAGCGTTGACGTGGACCGGGGTAGCGTAGGCCTGGGCAGCCGGGGTAGGATTGCTATGCGTGGCGGGGGAGTTGATGAGGTCGTCGTCGTCGTCGCCGGGGGCGAAGCCTTGGCTCCTTGCGCGTGAGATGTTGCGGCGCAGACGCTCAATCTCCCTCTCCATCTCGGCATGCTTGGAGCGCTTGCCGATGCGCTTGAAGTTGGACTCGATCTTGCATTCGAGCTTGAGCCTATTGCATCGAGAACAACTCTGAAAGGGGTCTTGGACAACGTCGCAGCGGAGCTTTATGGAATGTCAGCGAGGGCGGCGGCGACGACGGGTGGAGTGATGGCCGAGGGCCGATTGACTCACCTTTTGCTGGCGACACTCGTTGCAGGCGCGCTTGACACCGGGCTGGCGCTTCTTCTCATTCTCGGCATGGTCGTCGTCGAGGCCGCTGCCGGGGCTGCTGTCGAAGCCGGCCATGCTGCTCCTCTTGCGCTTCCCGTTTTGCCGGGAGCTGACGGGGCTGGTCGGGCTGAGAGACGCCGCCCCACCAGCAGCCATGATGGATGAGCCGTCCATGCAGCAGAGGCAGTCTGCGCACACGGCGCGCCAAGTGAGGCTCGAAAGACGATAATCAGCCGGTGTCGCGGTGCTGGGCGCTGGGTTGTCGTTGTCGAGGCCGACTGCGGAGGCGAATGGCGCGGGGCGGGCGCCGAGTGGTGTGGTGGTGGTGGTGGTGGTGGTTGTGGCCGGCGGCGGTAGTAGTAGTGCTGGAATAAGATGGACTCGTCGTATTCAAGGTGAGCAAGAGGGAAATGGACAATGATATGAGATTCAATCGCTGTCCGGGCCAGGCGCTGGGATATGGCGTCTCGCGTGAACAATGTCTCTCTCCTCTGGCTCCATGAACCGATGGATGGTGAACTGGCGACAGCTGCTGTCAGTCGGCGGAGAGAAAATCCAGGCCTTGCTTGGAAAAAGGGCCCTGCCAGTTCTGCCAGGCAGGTGCTGCCGGGTGGGCCAGCGCGGGCTCTTCTTACCTACCGAAAGAGGCATGGGCGGCGCCTTCCCTCGACGTGGTGCAAGCTTCTCATTGGCTGCATGCCCTGACGAACAGTGTCACGTGGATACAGCCCACTTGGCGCTCAACCGACCGTTTCCGCCACCGGATTGGGACTTGGTGATCTCGATATGGCCTCTGTGTCTTTGTCGCACGGGGAGAGGCAGAAGCAGAGGCAGAGGCAGAGAGATGCCGCAATTGGCGACGAGGTTTGAATATTTCGAGACTCTGCTTGAGAGCACTTGCAGCTTGCAGCTTGATTGCAACCTTGGATCAAGCATCTGCGCACCCCGCATCCTCTGTCGTACTATGACTTTGGCGATCCACTTGCTTCAGCCTCTTTCTCTCTCTCTTCCCCCACAATCCGCACTTTTCTAAGACACGGCGTGAGACCTGTTGTCAAAAGCAATAACTTGACTCTTTAGGCATCTACAACTGCCTTGCCTACTGTTGCTTTCTTCTTTGCAAAACATCCGCCCCCAGCTCAACCCGTTCCCCATCAGCATCGTGATAACCAGTCAACTCGGCTTGGCTCGGCTCAATTCCCATTACTCTCTTCAACGTGACTACAGCTGCATACATCTTCTCTCCGTCGCCCTCATGCCTGAACCTAGCCGTCCTCGCCAGCCGGTTGCCAGGTTTCTTAACCCGCCTCAAGCTCGACAACATCCTCCTCATTCTCCGCGGCAACAGTCCGAGGTCCAATTCGTCTTGCCAGGCTCGGTCCCTGAACCAGGTGCGTCTCAAATCAGCCATTGGCACGTTTGGATCGGCTCACTCTCGAGCAGAGGTTATTCGTATCAAAACGTCCGAGGTTGCGCAGCCTTACCTGGACCCGACGGTGCTGGGTCAAGGCTAAAACAATGGGCTCTTCACACCGCATACTCCTTAACCCCTGCCTTCTATAGCATTTCCGCCATCGAGTCTGAGGTGCAGTTGAGTCTCAGAAAGGAGTAAAGCAACCCTCCAACTATTCACCGAGGCCGGCCACGACAAGACGCTCGCTCTTATACCAATCGATACTCGTCATGGAATTAGCCCAATCTCGTCCAGATTCCGTACCTGGTTTCCACTGCGTAACTTACGTACCTCTATCCGTAGCCGATTCAAACCCACCTTGCCATGTGGGGTTAGAGGGAGTTCTCGATTCTCCCATGACTTCTCCATACTAATATAATACCTACCCTTATACAGAGCAAGGTTCCCCTTAGCGACAGTTGTACTGTAGCTCTCGTGGCAAATCTACCCTTTTCCTGCTTCTTCTTCTTCATTCACCCCGAGGCCTTCTATACAATGGAGTCCCAAGGTTCAATCGTTCCATTGTTGATCAATGGGCAAGACCGTCGCACTGGTCGGACCTTTGATGTCGTCTCGCCTGCAACGGGCGAGTTGGTGCACAAGTACGAGGCCGCCACCGTCACAGACGCCATAGACGCCGTCAATGCCGCCTCGGAGGCTTTTGTGGCATGGAAAAAGACTACTCCCAACCAGCGGCGGGATATCTTCCTCAAGGCAGCCGAGGTGATGGAGCGCCGCCGCACCGAGCTGGTTCAGTATATGGTCGATGAAACGGGCGCAACCCAGGCTTGGGCTGGCTTCAACCTAGGTGTGGCCATCGACACCATCAAAGACGTTTCAGGTCGCATCTCGTCTATCCAAGGATCTTTCCCAGCGCTCAAGGATCCTGGCACCAGTGCGGTTGTCCTGAACGAGCCTTACGGTGTCGTCCTCGCCATTTCACCTTGGTGAGTCTTGCTGTCGGGTACAGACATCTGGAATATCCATTAACAAAGCTCAGGAACGCTCCGTATATCCTTGCGACGCGGGCTGTCGCCTTTCCAGTCGCTGCTGGGAACACTGTCGTCTTCAAGGGTAGCGAGCTGTCTCCCCGATGCATGTGGGCTGTGGCGTCGGTCTTTGAGGAAGCCGGACTCCCCCACGGCGTCATCAATTCCATCCACCACGCCCCGGCTGACGCTGCCTCGGTCACTACGGCACTGATCCAGGACGAGCGTGTCAAGAAGATCAACTTCACTGGAAGCACAGCCGTGGGGCGTATCATTGGCCGGCTTGCCGGGGAGAATCTCAAGCCTGTCGTTCTCGAGCTCGGAGGCAAGGCGCCCGCTATCGTCTTGGAGGATGCAGACCTTGACCTTGCGGCTCAACAGTGCGCGCTCGGTTCATTCTTGAACTCTGGCCAGATCTGCATGTCTACGGAGAGGGTCATAGTCCACAAGGCGGTCAAGGCCGAGTTTGAGACCAAGTTCAAGGCAGCAACCGAAAAGATGTACCCCCCCAAGGAGCCGGCTCCTGTTCTCGTCAGCACTGCGGGAGTGGAGAAGAACCAGGCCCTGGTCAAGGATGCCGCTTCCAAGGGAGCATCGCTTCTCCATGGCGATGGGTCGTCTGAGGAAGGCAGCCGGTATCGTATGAGGCCAGTCATTATCAACGGCGTCACCACAGACATGGACATCTATCAAGCAGAGTCCTTTGGTCCGACTGTCTCTCTGCTCGAGTTCGAGGCAGAGGAGGAAGCAATCCGCATTGCCAATGACACACCGTATGGCCTAAGTTCGGCTGTCTTCACCGAGGATCTAAGGAAGGGGCTTCGCATTGCCCGCGAGATTGAGAGCGGCGCGGTTCACATCAACAGCATGTCGGTTCATGACGAGAGCGCCCTCCCTCACGGAGGAGTCAAGGCTAGCGGTTACGGCCGCTTCAACACGTCTAGTGGGTTGACGGAATGGGTCAGGTCAAAGGTGATTACGTTCCAGAACTAGACCAGTGTTTCGGTCCGCCATGGTATTCTTGTGTTTAAAGAGGATTAGTCAAGTGAAGAAAACACACGGCAAGTTCAGAGTACCAATTCTTGGTGATTTTGAAGAATTTGAGGGGACGAAGGACTGATCTTTTGGGGGTCTCATCGCAACAGCAACTGAAGAATGTAGGTGATTCAAGGCATCAAGCATGAGTGGTTCAATCCATTTCACTTCCAATCAGAAAAGTCGCCATCGTCAAAGCACAAGTCAATGTCTATCTACCTATCCAGGTAACCTGTTGAAAAGACTGCATCATCGTCAACTTAGGAATGGCCGACAATAGGTACAGGGTAGGCTGGCGATAAGCCTGGATTACATAACCAAGTCGCGCAGATAAGTGGAAATTTTATCCGGCCCAGGCTCATGGCCGACCAATTCCGTGTACAGGGCCTCTAGCAAGCTCCAAACTTTTGGCCTTTGCATCATCATCATCAACCTCACTTTCAACGCCGAGCCCAACTCTTCCTCCATCTTTTCCCGCCAAAAACACCTCCCCCTACCAACCGCAGCCATGTCTTTCCTCGGAATGGGTCGTCCCCAGCCTACGTCGGAGCAGAAGATTGCCGCCGTCGAGGGCGAGATGCGCATGATGGCCGACACCTACAACCGGTACGTTGCTTCCTACACCAGAGCACATGCTGCTGCTGTGCCGACTGACGGACTGACGAGCGCAATAGCCTCCAGAACTCGTGCCAGAAGAAGTGCATCCCCACCGACTACCGCGAGGGCGAGCTGAACAAGGGCGAGTCCGTCTGCCTCGACCGCTGCACGGCCAAGTTCCTCGACACGAGCATGAAGGTCAGCGAGATTATGCAGCAGCAGGGCCAGGCCATGAGTGCCGGACAGCAGAGCGGCGGCGGCGGCGGCATGTTTTAAGAGGAAACCAACGCCCCCAAACCAAGACGACTGGAGAGAAGTGTATGCAAACCTTGTACGATTAGGAGATCCCGAGGACTGGGACGGAACTGGGGCGATTTTATTTGGGATGACGTTGCTGCCGCGCTGGCCTGGGATAGACTGAAGAGACGGATGATGGATTATAAAAGCTACTGCAGTTCGACATAATCGCAACGATATATTACATGCCCCTCAACTATCAGAGGATGGATGGGTATCGAAATCAAAACGCCTTTCCCTTCCCAACGCACCAGTTCAGTGATAGGGTAATTCTACTTGTGATCAACAAACAGACCTAGGCGCCGCACCAAGAGAAAAGAAACATGCCAGGAATGAGGAAGTTCCCAGTGACGCCTGTTCCACATCTTGTTGTCGGTGGGCTAGATGCGCGTGATGTTTGGCCCCGTCCCAATACCAGTGAGGGTCCGAAAAGCCCAGTGCAGCCAGCCCTCAGACTCAAGCTGTGCCTTGAGGGCCTCGGCACGACTCTCCATGTACTCTACTTGCCGTATAAACGCCAAGATGCCATCTTCCACCTCTACAACCTTCTGCTGCACGGCGTTGATCTCGTAGTCGAGGCGGGCAACGAGCACTTCCACCTCCTTGACGTTCTGAGTGAGGTGAGCGCGCTCGTCGGCTAGGAGTTCGTCGGCGCCCACTTTGACACGCTGACAAGCCTCGTTGAGCTGTTGGTACACGGCTTCCAGCTCGTCCTTTTCTTGGCCAATGTGACTGTTCAACAGCGCCATATCCTCCAACTTCTTTGAAACCCAGGGTTCGATGTCGTTTCGGATTATATCAATGTGGCGTCCGAAATGGCGCGCAAGTTCGCCCAGAGCCTTGAGATTTGCAAAGTCGTTTGTCGTATCCGTTATGTCAGCGATCTCGTCCCACGCCAGGACTGCCTCCTCAGCATCGCCAAAGGACATGCGTCTGGGCCAGCGATTCTCATTGAGTACCCGCTTCGCCAAAGGTCCTGGCATGTCAAAACTATGTCGGCGACAAAGCTCCAATTGCGCAGACCCCAACTTGCGCTCCGATTCAAGAATCGTCCCTTCAAGGTCGTTTTCATCAACCAAGGAACCGACCGCGGATGGCGCTTTGTGGAGAACATCTTTGCGAACCTCGACGCCAATTTCCAGCGTTTCTGCACTTTCCTTGTCGATTTGTTTCTGAGCATCGAGGGCAGCCCCGTTCCCTAGCTTGAATTCGACCGTCGAGGTTGAGGCATAGCGAGACTCTGGCTGGCCAGGCATCGCGTCGGGGTCTCCTCGTTTGATAGCCGCGAGATATTCCTCCGGCTTATTTTTCCAGGTGAATACTCGGTTTATACCCATGGTAGGTGGTGCACTCGATTGCAAGGTCAGTGGTGATGTACCCAAGTTGTTCTCCGAGTAGTCTTCTCGAGTAGAAACAGATGGCCGGGTAGCATGACCACGCAAGCCTCCACCCACGGCATCTTTGATGCGGCCTAAACCGGAGCGAGCGTCGCTCATCTTCCCTGCGACACTCTTGAATACCGTCTTTCTCAGAGCATCCTTGTCACTGGGACCGTCGTTTATACTCACTGCCGAGCCCGGCGGGAATGCTGAGTAGATGCCGGGGGAGTCGTCGAGCCGCCTCACTTCTGCCTCTTCCTCTGTAGAGATTGGGGTGAGCTTACTTAGATTTGCAGCCAGAGACTCGTCTTTGCGCGCCAAGTTGTTGCTGATATCGGGATATCGACCGGGCGGTTCGGCAGAGGTCCGCCGTGGTTTGCCATGCCAGAGCCACTTTGGTCGCTCACCGTAGGCGAGACTGACGAATCTCTCAAGATCAAGCGTCTCGATATCGGCAAGCCCGCCTTTGTCCTTGCCAGAGACCATGCCCATGACAATCTCTCCTCTCTTGCCGCCAATCTCTGTAACGGTCGATTTGACAGCCCTTTGCACTCCCCAACCCTCACCAGCGGCAGCCTTGGCTGTTACAGTGTAGAGTTTGAGAAGCGTTTGTCGGTCTAGTCGTCTGGTCTTTTCGAGTTTCTGTGCCTTTTGAAATTGTCCAATCCCACGCTTAGTGCTCTCGACATCAAACACATCTTTCGAAACCGTCGCACCGCTCCAATGCAGTCGGTTCCTGGCACCCATCAACATGCCCAACAGGGCCGACACGGTCGAGGGCCCTAGAATGCCGTCCGTGGGCTCAAAGTTGTAGTGCTCAGCTCCCACCTCGGTCCACCAGTTGTTGACCGCAGCTTCGGTCATGTCGCAGAAAAGACCGTCAATATATTCATGATCCAGCTTCTCAAACATGTACAGAGCAACCTGGCACAGCTTGATGAGCTCCATGACCGCTTGGCAGATTGGAACGCGGTCACTGGTCTTGTACAGCTGCCGAAACTTGGTTTGCGTGGCCTCGGTTGGCTCAGTAAGGGTCAGGCCTGAGCGGCCCGAGCACCCCAATCTCTTGAGATCCTCATTTACGATAAACGTCTCGCGGTTCTTTCGGATATCGCCGTTTGGCACTGGGATGACAGTGAGGGCGGAGGGGAAGCTGCTGAGGTTGGTCACCATGAGCTTCCCCAGAGCTGTCTCCTTGGGCCTGGCGTGGAACTTTTGGATGGCCTTGAAGTAGACACGAAGCTTGGCGGACCAGAGGGTTTCATCTTCGGGAACGGAGAGAACGCCCACGACGATTGAATTCTTTTCATCGCCGGTATATGTGACAATAACGAGAGTCGGAGATCGCCTCGAGCAGGCCCACTGTTCGACGACGTAGGACTCAAAGCCATACAAGGTGCCGTTGCGTTCAACCACCGCCACGGTGCTGTCGTTTTCTAGATACCTGCAAGGAACAGGGACGTAAGCCCAAAGCCAGCAGCAGTTGGGGGCAACTGGATTCTACCCACCTAAACGCGACGGGATCCGCGAAAACGACGTTTTTGCGTTTTGATGCCCATTGCGGCGGAGTGGCCGCCTCCGAGGCAATGCCATTCTGACCTAGGGTCTCATGGTGCGGGCTTGGTCTGGGGCTCGGCCTGGCTGAGCCTCTGGCGGGAGAAGGATAAGAGTCGTCGTCGCGATAGCTGCGCGGGTCGGAGGCAGTGGGAAGGAGGAAGGACATTGCGTCGTCATCGGCCCCGTGAGGTTGTCGAGTTGGGGCCGGGACGCATCCTCAGGGGCAGGCCGCGATTGGAAAGTCGAGGGCAAATGGCGGGAAGCTTGGTTGTTCACGGGTGCCCCTTGGCACGTCTGCTCTGTCCGTTTGGTGTTTCGAATGGCATGAAATACGGTGACGCAGGATGGGAGGGAGGGAGGTAGGTCGAGATAGACACCGCTGGTAGGTTCTCGGTAGTTTATCTGCCGTACGGAGTAAGTTACCTTTGGCCGCGGGGCACTAACTCAGGTATGAGGTAGAATGGTGGAGACCGAGGTCAAGGATCAGGGGTCTTGTGTTGGCTTGAACTCATCATGCCTTGGAGCTTGAGCTGAGAGGCCCCGAGTAACGAAGAAACGAAATGGAGATGGAGATGGAGACACGGGCGCCATCACATGATGGCCCAAAGAAGCAGCTGAAAGAAGGACGACAGGCACTCACCGCTCCGAGACAGTTGATTCAGCCGAGAACCAACCAACGGGCCGTGTATCACCACAAGTAGTACTTGGTACATGCCGCCTCGATAGTAGCATATAGCCCGGCTGGAGTCTTATCGATACCGTACAGCTGCGGAGCACCCGCAATCATCCCCGTCAACCGTCATCGTCAAGCTTGGGACTCGCCGAGACGTCCAACGAAGCTCTGCCGTTTCTGCCGTCTTTTGGTTCCCGCTCTAGATGCACTCACTGCCTGATACCTCTGCTCTCCAACCCAACTGTGTACCTAGCCAACCTGTGACGGCCCCCAGGTCTATCCAGTCCTCCCGCCCGTGATCGATCATGGCTGCATCTGCCGACGATCACATCTCGCCGTTCGCGCCTTTGATGGCCGAGCTGGCTCGCATGAGGACGTCAAACCTCTCTGCCGCCATCGACGATGTAGACCAAGTCATTGACCTTCTCACCGCAGCCCGCGAGCAAGTCGCTGCAGGTCAGTGCCTGTTTCCGTCCCCAGCGCCTCTGTTGGGCCCCGACTGACATTGCTCTCCAGAGCCCGATGCGCACCAGATTGGCATGGCTATGACGACCCTGCAGAATCCGGTCAAGGGCCGCCTCGAGGCCATTACTCAAGACCTCAAGGAGGTCACCAAGGCGCAAAAGAGCTTTGGCAAAGCCCTTGACAAGGTTGGCATAGCTCCGGACCCTCGGGTGATCAACCCCATTGCTCCGAGCTGACCCCCTCGATAGGCACTACCGCAACGAGACCTGCCGATGGATACGGATGCCATGGCCGACCATCCCGGCCTCATCAACCGCGCCATCGCCATGCATCTTCTCCGCGAGGGCCAGTTCTCCGTAGCCTCGACCTTTATCCGCGAAGCTCACAACCACTCCCCGCGCCGCGACGTGTACACGCCTGCCCGGACCGACGAGGATGGCGACGACGACATGGAACAGGGTGAAGAGACGGACGAGCACCTGGACAATCTGCACTCGGAGGATCTACAGAACAAGTTTTCCGAAATGTACCGGATCCTCTCCTGCCTCAAGGACCACAACCTCATCCCAGCCATACAATGGGCTCGCCAGCACAGCCCGCAGCTAGACGCCAAGGGCAGCACCCTCGAGTTTGAGCTCAGCAAGCTCCAGTTCATCTGGCTCTTCAAGGGCTCTACCGTCAACGGCCTACCCGACGACGGAGACAATGGCCAGGACGGAGCCCTCGCCTACGCCCGCCAGCACTTTGTCCGCTTCCAGGCCCGCCACCTCAGGGAGATTCAGCAGCTGTGCTGCGCCCTCGTCTACTCGCCCAACCTAAGTGACTCGCCCTACCGCCACATCTTTGAGATTGACTCTGCTTTTGAGGACGTTGCCATGTCCTTTACCCGTGAATTCTGCTCCCTCCTCGGCTTGTCCGCCGAGTCGCCCCTCTACGTGGCCGTGACCGCCGGCTCCATTGCCCTGCCTCGCCTCATCAAATACACCACCTACATGAAGGAGAAGAAGACGGAGTGGACGACGGAGAACGAGCTGGCCTTTGAGACGCCCCTGCCCGACACCATGATCTACCACCCCATCTTTGTATGCCCCGTCAGCAAGGAGCAAACCACGGAAAAGAACCCGGCCATGATGCTCCCCTGTGGCCATGCCATCTGCCGCGAGAGTCTCCAAAACATCACTAAGAGTGGTCGATACAAGTGTCCCTACTGCCCGAACGAGGGCCACATCAAGGATGCCATCAAGATCCGGTTCTAGCTCTCCTTTGTTCCTTCTTCTTCTTTTTATGCTGCTGTGTCGTTTTTCTTTTCTGTCCGTCATCTGAGCATGGGACGTGGCGTTTGCTTTCATCGTATCAAGGCGGCGGGTTCTGCACACGGGGCCATCTTGTCCAGCTGGGGCAAGAGACGGCTGACTGGAGTTGTGGGTTTATTTTGCGTTTTCCATCATCTCAACCTGGAGCATACAGGCATTTTGGCAGAGGGCTCCTGGGATATTGATGCCTTGTCACTTCAATGGAATGAGGCCAAACAACGAATGAGAACAAAGTACCTCTGTGATTTCCTGCTTCCAATATCTTAGCATCTTGCTCTGACCGTGATGTGACATCGTCGGGACCTTTAAACATAGATGGCATAGACAGCGAGGGACCATCATGAATGGTTCAGATGTAGACCCATATCCACCGAAATCAGCGCAAGCTACCACAACGATTCATCATAGTAGACGAGACAGGTACCTTAGGTATCTACTCTCCGCTAATACACAAACGCCCTTCCACCCCTACCGGGCCAAACGCGACTATCCCCTTGCCCTTTGCTGAGAGGGTAGCCTATAAAACAACCCAATAGTCTTAAAAAATATGCCAAAGGCCACCCTCCCCCCCTTCCCCCCCGGTGATAACTCCAGCTCCTTATTCTAAAGGGAAATATGGCGGTCGAAATGCCTGGTATGTGTGACAAGCTCAACAAATGAGAAAGGAAAACTAAAAGATGAAGGAAGAAGGAAGCAAAACATCGAACAATCCCAACATGGTGGAAGTGGATATCAGTTTATCTTTATGTGCACACGCTCCTTGATGTGCCTCGTGGTCACCGCCTGTCTCGAGCCTGCCCTGTCTGACTGGTGCCGTATATGTAACCTCTAATAAGGTCCTTTCGTAAATTCGTTTCATGGTACAGCAATGTACTCGAGACCGAACCGTTCCAGCGATTGCGAGTGAGGATTGTGATTCGGCAACTTGTTAATCAATCGTCATGCGGCTCGGGATCTGAGGCTTGACATCGCTCATGCTGATCGAGTTGAGATCAGGCTTCTCATCCATCTTGCGAGACTGCAAATGGGGCTTGAGGCCGCAGCCAAAGTTCCTCATACAGAGGATGGCGTTGCTGATGGTGAGGAGGATAAGGAGGATGGTAATGACGGCAAAGGCTGTCAGAGACTTGCGCACAGCCTCGTACGACTGCTTAAAGCCGGGTTGGTAGATGCGGACTAGCTTGAAGACGAAGTAGCTGAGACCACCAAAGTAGAGCACAATGGTAATGACCATGCCCGCCTTGTTCTCCCTACGAGTAAAGAATGCGGCCGACAAGAGGATGAGAATGGTGATGGGAATTGTGACAATGGTCAGGTAGAACTCGGGGTCGGTCTTTTCGGCAACGACGACGACGAACTGGATGATGAAACCAAGGAAGAAGAAGAAATCAAACTTGAGCAGAGCAATGTAAATCTGGACGTTGCATTAGTACGGCTTGGTATGATTAATGCTTTGGGGCATGTTGCATACCTGGTAGTGTAGGAAGCGCTTCTTCATCCTGTAATCGGCACCAATGTTCTTGAGAATATCCCAAGCAAACTTTTGGTAAAGCTTCCAAGACACAAATCCCATGGCAACGCTAGCCAAAGCGATGATGGCAGGAATGGCGATGAGGTAGGGCTTCACATCGCCCCAGAGTTCCGAGGGCTGTACGTGAGGCTTGAGAGCCTGAGCACCGGCCAGTACTTGGATGGCGACCTCGATCTGGTCGATTTGAATGGCAGTGTAGACCATGAGCGCCAAGTTGGCGATGCACACGCCAATGACTTGAATGGTGTTCTTCATACGCAGGGCGTCCCATACAATGACAATCTCGTACAGGAAGCCGAAGATGAAGAGTGTCAGAAACGTGGGGATAGTCTTGTACTGTGACTGAACGTCCTTGACACCTCCCTTTCTCAAACTAAACTGGAACTTGCCAAAGGTGTAGCTGTAGGACGAGGTTAGCAGGGAGACAGCCGACGGGGTGCGGGGGAGAGGAAAGCTTACGCCTCGAAACAGATGCAAAGAACCGTCTGCAGAACGGAGATGCCCATGAATGCAGCGGGCCAGCGACTCTTGACGAATTCGAGATTGCTGGCACGGGTGCTGGCGGCGGGGGCAGAGGGCGTGAGGCCTTCTCGGTAGGCATAGCCTTGATTGAAGGCCGGGTCGATGCCGGAGGGAGGCTGGGAGTAGATGGGCTGTGGGATGACGGGTTGAGCGGCGCCGTAGGCGGGAGCGAAGTCGCCATCGCCGGTGGCTTGATTATACTGATGGCTATGGCCATAGCCGAAACCTGCCTCGCTGACCAGCAGCGACTTGCGAGACTGAAGCATGGGTGGCGATGTTGGCTCTGGCCGAGAGCCACGGGGTTGCTCTGCGTATTCTATGGTGACTAAGGGAGAGGACTCGGATCGTACAGTTGACACTGACGATGGAGTCGACGTGGTGTGGATGGTAAGGCGATAAGTCGCAATTGCACGAGGCAAGGGGCGAGAAGTGACGGGTTAGTGATGGGTCGGTCGATGGGTCGGTCGGGCGCAAGAATTAGTTGGGAAGAAGAGTGTCGTCGAGCGGGCGAGCGATGGAAGACGAATGGAGAGGTAAACGAGAGGTAAGCGAGAGGAGAGCAGAGCAGAGAAAACGAGTGAGGCGCTGCGGCAGCGGCAGTTGCAGTTGCAGATGCAGACGCAGGCGAGGGCGTGGATGGAGAGTTGCCAGTAACCGCTGGAGATGGTGGATGTTGCGAGTTGAATGAAGGACGGAGGACGGAGAAGGGGAAAAGACTAAGTTAGGTGACGGGAGCCAAGGTGACAGGATGGAGGTGAATTGAATTGGTTGGAGCGGCGGGTCAATCAATGTTGGGTGTTGGATGCCCGCTGAAACGGCCTTGAGAGATGGCCAGGGGCTTGCTAGGTAACCTTCAGGGCTCTAGTCTCTAGCTTTCAGGGCTCCAGCGCTCCCGGCGGACTGGGTTGGATTAGGTTCGCTGGCGTGGGCTGAGAGGGCTCCCGTTGGCTAGCGGACTACTTAGGCACCTTTGGCGGTAGCCTGTAGGTTTAGTGGCGGGGGACTCAGCCAGGCCAATCTGGCAGTCATGGAGATTCTGAGACGGGACGAGACAGGGCAAGGCAGGGCAGGGCGAGGCGAGGCCAGGGATTTCCAAGACGTGCGTGAGGGTTTAGTTTTCGTGTCCGTCTCCATAGCGATTATAATGTCCGTATTACCATCTTGTGTAATTTCAGCTTGGGTCAGCCCGAAAATAGGTTGTCAAGGCAGACTGCCAGTCCCAGCAAGTAATGCCGATCTTGCTCTTCAAGGGGCGTTCCCCAGGGCTGCCTTCCATGGATGTTTTTAGCCGGGCAGCAGTACTTGAGGGGACTTCCATTTACATCTATGATTATTAGCAGTAAGAAGTATGTCCATGTACACTCAGCCACTAGTGTGGTGCGCATAACCTTTGATGTGGGGCCAGGCTGTGCACAACAGAACAGCCCTGTGGCCGAGTGGGGCGCAGTCGGCTAGCTGTTTGCATACCCGTAATACAATTAGTATCTAAAGGTCTACGAACGCTCTACCCCGAACTACCTTAGTTAATTCTAGTAATATAACTTTACTTATATATTTCTTAATTAATTAGATAATTAGAAATATAATATATAATATATATATATAGCGAGTATAATAGATAAGCGAGTATAATAAGAATTTTAACCCCTATACTTAGAATTATAATA
>QUZG01000226.1:0-66009 GCA_003693545.1 Pseudonectria buxi
CCCCCCCCGGTACCAGTACTTATGGGGCCATGGTGACGTCAAGCCGACGACAGCCATCCGTCAGCGTCTGCTCCCCATTCACGACTTGACGGCTTGAGCAGTTTGAGGGGAAGATGCAGACCCTCCGGAGCACAGCTCCCTGGTACGGGGTACCGCATGCTTGGTCGCAAGGGGTTTCATGCCGGGAATTCCTCTCTGCGTCGCCGTCGCATCCATTGCCATGCGTGATTCCTGCCGGGGGTCGAAAGGCGGGACGCTGCACATTGCCCGAGCCTCCCGGCCGAGGAGCAAAGAGTCCGACAACATTCGGAAGGGCGGCAGCGTCGACTTTTACAATTGCCAGAGTGCGGGGGAGCAAGGGGAAGCGAGGTGAAGTGATGTGAGGTGAGGTGAGGAGGTGAGCTCAGTGTCGCGTCATGGAGGCCATAGAGGCTCCTCTCGTCCCCAGCAACAAGGCACAATGATAGCCAGGCATCGCCATGTCCAGTGGATGAGTGAGTGCCTACATGGATGGAAAAAAGTTTACTTTCGATAGATTGAGGGGTGGAACCGGACAATGCAAAGAGGCGGCGTGTGGCGTATCGACCAAGCCAAGCTGTAGAGTGTCAACGCTCCAAGGGTCGCGCCAGGGTCCCATTGGGCCCTGAGCATGGCAGCCAATAATCGGGCAGATCGAGCAAAGGGTCGAAGACTCGGGACAAACAAACCTGCGCCAACACCAGCGCCAGCGCCAAAGCGCCCGTGTGCCAATGGAAGCCCGCAGCAACAGGGGAGCGACGACACGCACACACGCAAGACTCGAAATGTCGCGACAGGCCTGCACCTTGCATGATCAGCCAGTGCCCTCTGGCTCCGAGTCTGGTGCTTGTACTCTGTACTCGGGGCAGTTGCCTGTGACTTTGGAGACGTGGGCGTTTCTTCTTTTTTTTTTAAGGTTGCTTTAGCAACATGCCATGGCTTTTTCCCTTGCAATTTACGACCCGATACGCTGGGTTGGCCATGGGAGGGAACGAAGCGGGGAAAAGTGTTAACACGAAGGCCTAGCAACGCATCGTGTCGCAACTCGACTGTGCGACGAGAAATGGAGGATTCTGAGAGCCAAGCGATCCGTCCATTTTCTAGGCTCTTCTTTCGTCGACCGACGATTATCGGATGGACCAACTCGTCTATGAAAGACAGGCAGACAGACAGGGCTGGAGCATTGTCTCCCTCTCTCCCCACAACATCTCGCAAGGCTCTTCAACTTCACGCCCCCAGGTAGGCACGATGCCTACAGAGCATCTATCTCGATGCACTGTACACATGGCATGCCACGTACAGGGTACACATGAAAGGCGGTCTTTTCTCTGCGGCGTCAGTCGGTCGAAAAGCTCCGGCCCTGTTCAGAGGGGCCAGCCACCACCCGCCGAGACGGGACGCTCTACAGTAGTCCCGGCCTGAACCCAGAATGAAGGGTCCTCGGGGTACGAGACGTGGGATTTCAGCCGCGACGACGTCATCACAGTGTGATCAAACCATAATCGCCATGCAAACCCCCGTAAAAAACGGGTTTCATGCGGCGCGCCCATACCGCCGTGCGTCGGAGTCTTGGGCAAGTATCACACTCTGGCAGTCTGGTGGTGGGTACATGAGGGACCGTCCTTGCTGTACAAGCCTCACACCAGCCGCCGGTCCCCGGGGCGATTCCCGCCTGGGACTACCGAAATCTTGCTCTCGGATCTAGCTGATTGCTGTCAAGTTGGGCTGTAGGTATCGAGTTAATCTTAATCAACTTGGCCGCGCTGTCCCTCGTTGTTTCCAAAAAGTCAAATCTTTTGACCAAGGGGGGGGCCGCATGTCCATATCCGTACTCATCCAGTCATCCGAAACAGCACCGCGGCAGCCATTCCTGATGGGCCTGGCTGGTGTGTAGTTCTCGACCACATCTCCTCTCCCGCTGCAACAGATCATGTTCCATGGAACTGGTAATTAGCAGCTTGTTCGCATTTGTTTGCATGTCGTCGGGCGCTCTGCTTGAGCACTCCACCATCCATCTCCACCCAGAGCGCGCGCCCGCCGTTTTGCGACGCAACGGCATTGGCGACGGTCGGTGGTTCGGCGGTAGACGCCGACTGCGATGGGACCAACCCAGCGTCGCAGACCGGAGACGGGAGTGAGATGGAAGGGAGTGGGAAGAACAAGGGGCAAAGGGGAATGGCGGACCAGTGATTTCCCCAAGGGGCAGCACGCCAGCAGCAAAGGGATTTGACAAGGAGAAGAAGAAAAAATCCACTGGAAACGAGGGACCAGCGCGGCCAGGCTGTGGTGTTGAGATCGGGATTGCGCAAAGAATCGAACCGAGCTTAGCATCGAGATCAGAGGGTGAGTAGGGGATCGAGCTCTTTTGAATATTCGCGTCGACCCCAAGTGGGGCCTGTGCACAGGCCAGCCAGTGTGTGGCTCAGGCGGAGTTGGCTTCCATCTTCTGGGGCACGCGCTTAGGCATTTGGCGCCCACAGGTACCTAGAGAATCGAGAGGGCCCTGTATCTCAGGTACCTTCCCTTCCTTGGCCGCCGGGGCAGGTGGAGTATGGAAAAGCCGCTGGAAGCATGAAGCATGGAAAGGTGAAGAAACCGTCGTCTGCAGCTGCATGCGCGGTCAACTGAGGCCCAGCCATCAGACCCTGTCATCTCGACGACGAGACGCGAGTGGGCTACCCTTGTGCTTGTGGCTGGACTCCTGCCGGCTGTCAGAATAGGCAGACTGACAGACAATGCAGACGGAGGCAGATGGAGGCAGATGGACACAGATGGACAGATGGGCGGGCAGACAGATACCACAAGCAACTGTAGTATGTGACTTGTCCTGTTCTTGGCATCGAGATGCGAGTTACAGTGCAGTGCCGCGGCCGGATGAGTCCCTCCGGCGAAGACGGCCGTTGTCCCTGCTTGGCATCTACAGACTGCGATGCGATGTGATGCTGGCTTGGTGCTGGCTTGATGCGGCAGTGCCTCGCAAGCACTCGTCCGTTTGGGCCTTGGCTTCCCATTGCCATATGGCGCCCAGGCCCAGCTCGTGTCAATGCGGCGCGGCGCGGCGCGTGCCAAGTACTCAGCAGCGAGCGAGCGACTGATGCAGTGATGTTTGATGCGCAGCGCTCCATGTTCGATGCTCGATTGACTCCGCCAAGTAATAATAGGCCTGACCCAAGGCGGCGCGACTAACACGCCGAGATATGATGTCATGACTTTGGTTCCTGAACGGAACGGACGAGGCCACGCAACCCCTGGTCCATACTTGGTTGTGCCTGGCGACAAATCTCCCGTCGCTACTCCGTACTCGGTATCGGTAGTCCGCAACTACTATGTGCAGTACGGAGTAAGGTAGCATAGGCACTCGTGAGAACGAGGCTCCGACGCTCTGCAGTGCCAAGTATTGTTGGGCAAAGTTCCCCTTATCCCGGGAAACGTTGCCGGCCCCGCCCGGGGGCTTGATAGAAGGCATGGGAAGTACAGGAAGCACGAGGTCAACACCACTTACAGCAGTGTAAACAAAGGCTCGCCAACCACATGACCGCGCCCTTTCCTGTTGAGCCATCGTCGATGCACGCTAGGTGTGCTTCCATGGCTTGCAAGACGCCCACTCACTGCTTCTGGAATTTTCCCATTCTTTGCCGTTCCCAATCCGGGCCAATGTGGGAGTTGATGGCAAAGAGCCGTTGACGCGCCCGGCCGCAGCCGGCTTACTACAGACATGAGCCGGCATTGTACAGATGGTACGGAGTACAGGGTTGGCAGCTGCATGGGCAGCGAGGCGAAGTGAGGTGAGGTGATGCACGCGATAGACAGGAACAGGGACAGGAACCGTGGCTTCTCGAGGCGTGCGTGGGTAACCCGTAAACCCTTGGAAGTTGGAGTTGCTCCGCCTGTTCCTGGATCTCTCACCCTCTCTCTCTCTCTTGGCACTTGGGCCCCCCGCTGCTGACGCCTCGCCAACGATGAAATGCAAAGTCCATGCCAATGTCAGTATCCATGGCCACCTACTTTCCATTTGCTCCATGTCCTGGCAATCCTCTTTCTCATTTCCTCTGTCTTCATCTCCATCTTCATCCCGTCGCAACTTTACAAAGGCGTCAATGCAGATGACGTAGGGACGGCTTTTTTTCTTTTCTGGACGAACTCAAGGGCCATCTGCTTAGCTCGCTGCTACACTCACGCCCCCCGCCCTGTGCCTTGAGCTGCCCACGACACGAGCCACCCCGCGCCGATCACGACCCTACGCAAAGTACGTACCGCAAGGACAAGAACCCCTGGACCCTGGCCGCAAAGAGCTCGCGCAGGACAAGAAGAGAGGAATGCAGAAAAGGGAATCGGGAGGGGCTTCTCCCTGCCCTGTCCCTGCGAACTGGCCCACCGTTTCCGGGGGGGGGGGTTTACGTCGAAACGATGTCAGTCCTGTCCAATCTTCAGTAACAGCCCGCCCATCTCGATGTGCTGAGACACGAGCGACATGGGCACCCGGGGCTGGGGGTTTTTTTTTCGGCCAAGGGCGACCATTTCCATTTTTATTTTATTTTTTGTTTTTGTACAACAGACGACGGATCGCCCTTTTCTCGTCCTGTTCGCATCTGGCGGTGAGTTTTCTGACCGTTTCTCTTTGCTCTTGTCGTCTCGTCCCTGCCTCGTTTTCTTGTCCTACTGCGCCACATGCATGTCACAACAACGCAACCAGCGCCTCACGAATGCTGTAGGTACTACACCGCACTGCACGTGCCCTGGAAAGAAAAGGGTCTTGGCCTCACCTTGCGATATCATGACAAGTATTACACCACAATTACCACCTCAAGTAAACAAATGATGCGCGCGCGCGGGGGCAGATCTGCCGCATGCCTGTACATGGTACGTAGCCATTTGTCATGTTGTCGCAAGCGGAGCGGCTGAGGGGTCGTCTCGCCTGTTCTTCGGTCTGTCACCGCAGCCGGCAATCCTCTCTGGGAGCCTGTGACAGCTAGCTGCGCATCCCGGCAAGCTTCAACTCCCCTCTACAGCCTAGACATGGGGGTGGCCGCCGATCACCAGTCGTCGATCGAGATCTGGTCCGCCTTCAAAACCTCCCAGCAGCGCGGGAGAAACGAGCTAGATGCGAAACTCCGGAGACAAGACTCCTTTTTTATTTTTTTAGGTCAGTCTTTTTTAATCTAAATTCTTCTCTGCTCTTTCGTTTTCGCCATTTGCTTCGTCTGGGCTTTTCTTCTTCTCGGTTCCGTTTTTTTATGGAAATCGATATTAGACCGGCCGTGGTTCCAGTTTCAGATGCGGCATCTCGATGTTTCCGAGTATCAATATAGATAGCTACCGACTTGTTTCTACCATGGCATGGCTAGCCTCACTCTTTCGTGCCCAAAGCAGATACTAGGTCTAGATGGTAGTTGATACCAGTAAACATGGCCCAGAATTAAAAATCCATGTTGCCCGGTTGGCCAACTGGATGTTTCCAATTACCCAAACGCCGTATTTCGCCTGAATGCCATCCACTGGAACCTCCCTCACACTATCCCATCCTCCCTGTCTCACCGTTCTTTGCTTGCTCTGCCCTACGCTACATCAGCCACCCCCCCCAAGCAGTTTGTGCATGTGGTAGCCTTGGGGAATGTCCTGTAAGCTGTAGTACAGCCCAGCCTGCCGATCCGTCTCATGACTTATTCGGAGCTGCTGGCGGCCCCATCTTAGTAGAGCCCGTGTCAACCCGCTTGGCACCCGGCACCTCCGGGACCTTGAAACCGCCGCTGCCGGCACTTGTCGAGCCCGCCTGCGTAAACGTCCCGCCCTTGAACCAGCGGTCCTCCTCAGCCTTGCGCTTCTTGCTCACCTCTGCCCGAACCTTGGGGTCGACCAGCTCCAAGCCTTGCACCGGCGTGAAAGCCAACGACGAAGCAGTGCCTCCTGTCGCCGACCCGAGCGTGCTGCCTACACCAGACGCCCGCAGTCCTCTGCCGCGCAGGTCAATGTTGGCGCCCTGCCCGAAGCTGCCAATCGACGATGCCGCTCCTCCCACTGTGCTTGCCCCTCCCCAGCCCTTGTTCTTTGCGCTCAGCTTGGCTCTCGTGCGCTGGTCGACCTGGATGCCTCGGATTCGTCCGTCGTTGGCCTGTCCAATCATGCCCATACCCACCGTCGACTCGCCCGTGCCGTAGCCGACCTCCTTCTCCTCCCTGCCAAACGCCATTCTGTTCTGCGCCTTGCGCAGATCCGTCATTGCCAGCGCTTCCTTTGCCTTGCGAGCTCGTCGTCCACCGCGCTTGCGCGCCGGCTTGTCATCCGGAATAGGTAGCGCCCGCCCTCCCTTGTTGGGGGGCGGTTCCGTGAGCTTCTCGAGACGCTCCAGGCAGGCCGACTTGAGGTCTTCTCCAGTCGAGCCATCGGGCGCTGAGTGAATACGGTCAACTCGAGCTGCCAGCACTAGCTTGGCCGACACGATTCGCATGGCCTGCTTCTTGAGGTCGCCGGGAATTCCACTAATCATCTCTGAGTGGTAAAGGTATCCTTGCTGTCTGATGCCGATATTGGTTGCCAGACCAGCTTGCCTCTTCTTGGAACCCCACGAGGGAAGGTTGCAGGCCGGTGTCTTGGACAGTCCCGTCAGGCCACCCGCCGCGTTGAGTAGTTGCGCTGCCGTGAGCGAGCCGATCAAGGCCGTCAGGTTGGGCGCAAAGATGTTCATTCGTGATTGGACGTATTCGGTCAACGTCTGCTTGGCCTTGTGAAGAGCAATGACCATCTCGCAGGCTTGCCGCACGCGCTCAAGCTCCTCGGCCGTCATGTCACGGCCCTTGGACGTCGTGGCTTCAATCGTGACAATCATGAGAGAGGGCCCGTCCAGAACCGACTTGAGACTCGTGCCCAGTGGGTTATCCGTAGAGTTTTGCAGCGCCTTGATGCTCTCCGAATCCATGGGCCCATTGCCCAGTATGGCCACCACCTTTGCGTACTCCAGGGGCGTAGTGACTAGTCGTTCGAGCTCGGGAAATCGGATCGAGTAGTGGTCGCGGATAAACTTGTGCACCAGTACCACCTCGCCGTCGATCATGGTCGATAAGCTATTGGACTGGGTGAGGAGGTGATACTCGGGGTGGTCCTCAATGTTGCCGAGACTCGTGCTTTGCGTTGCCGACTGTGCTCGATAATGTGCGATTTTCTATAGCGTTTCGAGTAACATGTCAGGGCTGTTCCTCAAGATGGTAGATGTAAACGAATCGCCCCTCAAGAGGTGGTCGCAGAGTAGGCCCAGGAAAAGTACTAACCTCGAGGATTGGCTCCAGCGTCTGCATCAAGCTGGCAACGCTACGGACGTCCTTGACTGCGCCCAGCTGCATCTTCTCTACCTTGACCTTTGTCGCTTCCGTATCGTCCATGTCGTTGAGGTCGTTGTCTGCCGCATCGTCGTCTTTGCCGCCGTTGGGCGCATCGCCATCGACGTCCATAGCATCGTCGGCATCGCCGCCTTCGTCGTCGTGGCCATCAGCCTCGGGCGCGGCTACGAGGCCATCGTTCTCCGCCTCCTCGGCCTCGTCCCCAGAGCTCCCGAAATCGTTGAGCAAATCGTCAGCGACAGTCGACATGATGGTGGCTGTGGGATGTTTCGCGACAAAGTACAAGTTACGTCGTTGCCTCGGGGCATGAATAATTTATCAAGTAGGCTACGAGGCTGAACAACGCCACACTAGAGGTTGAGCTGATGCGCCAATCAGAGCCCCGCCTGCGCCTCGTACCCGATTTTTTGAGCCTCGTTGAAGTCGCGTCTTGCTTTCAACTTCATCCATCAAACATTTTGTTGCCTTTGCCGGCCCCCATCCTCCCTCGCACCCTTCCTCACCAACAAGGGGTACTGTCGCTGCAAACATGGAGTCATCCAGAGGCCCCCCAAGGGTCAAGAACAAGGCCGCGGCGCCGGTCCAGATCAGCGCCGAACAGCTGCTCCGAGAGGCCGTGGACCGGCAAGAAGGAGGTCTTGAGGCGCCCACCCAGCGCTTCGCCGATCTCGAAGAGCTCCACGAGTATCAAGGGAGGAAGCGCAAGGAGTTTGAGGACTATGTGCGTCGCAACAGAGTCAACCTCAATAACTGGATGCGCTATGCGCAGTGGGAGCTGGAGCAGAAGGAGTTCTCGCGCGCCCGTTCCATCTTTGAGCGTGCCCTCGATGTGCACCCCAACTCGGTCGTGCTATGGATCCGATACATTGAGTCCGAGATGAAGTCGAGAAACATTAACCATGCGCGCAATCTGCTCGACCGCGCCATCACGCGCCAGCCCCGAGTCGACAAGCTATGGTACAAGTACGTCTACATGGAGGAGATGCTGGGCAACGTCCCGGGGACACGACAGGTCTTTGATCGATGGATGCAGTGGCGGCCCGATGAGGCGGCGTGGAGTTCCTACATTAAGCTCGAGAAGCGATATGGCGAGTATGACCGAGCCCGGGCCATTTTCCAGAACTTTACCATGGTACATCCCGAGCCGCGGAACTGGATCAAATGGGCCAAGTTTGAGGAGGAGTACGGCACCAGTGACTTGGTGCGTGAGGTGTTTGGAACCGCCGTCGAGACGCTGGGCGACGACTTTGTCGACGAGAAGCTCTTCATCGCCTACGCCCGGTTCGAGGCCAAGCTCAAGGAGTACGAGCGCGCCAGAGCCATCTACAAGTACGCCCTGGATCGTCTTCCGCGATCCAAGTCCATGGTGCTGCACAAGGCATACACGACATTCGAGAAGCAATTTGGCGACCGAGATGGAGTCGAGGACGTGGTACTGTCCAAGAGAAGGCGGTATTACGAAGAGCAGGTCCGGGAGAACCCCAAAAACTACGATGCTTGGTTCGACTACGCCAGGCTGGAAGAGACTTCTCGGGACGTTGGTCGGATTCGCGACGTCTACGAGAGAGCCGTGGCCCAGGTGCCCCCCACGCAAGAGAAGAGGCACTGGCGACGATATATCTATCTCTGGATCTTCTACGCCATCTGGGAGGAGACGGAAGGCCAGGACGTTGAGCGCACCCGGCAAATTTACAACACGTGCCTGGGCTTGATCCCGCACAAGAAGTTTACCTTTGCCAAGATGTGGCTCCTGGCGGCGCAGTTTGAGATTCGACAGGGCGAGCTGGCGGCGGCGCGCAAGCTGCTGGGCCGGGCCATTGGCACGTGTCCCAAGGACAAGGTCTTTAACGGATACATTGACCTGGAGCGCAGGCTGTTTGAGTTTGTGCGGTGCCGCACGCTGTACGAGAAGCACATTGAGTTCAACCCGGCCAACTGCCAGACGTGGATCCGGTTTGCGGAGCTGGAGCGCGGCCTGGACGACCTGGACCGGACGCGGGCCATTTTTGAGCTAGCGGTGCAGCAGGCGCAGCTGGACATGCCGGAGCTGCTGTGGAAGGCGTACATTGACTTTGAGGAGGAGGAGGGCGAGTACGAGCGGACGCGGGCGCTGTACGAGCGGCTGCTGGAGAAGACGGACCACGTCAAGGTCTGGATCAGCTACGCGCACTTTGAAATCAACATACCCGACGAGGACGAGGCCGAGGCCGACGACGCAGAAGAGCAACCCGTCAGCGACGAGGCCAAGGCGCGGGCGCGCAAGGTGTTTGAGCGGGCGCACAAGAGCATGCGCGACCGGGAGCTCAAGGAGGAGCGCGTGTCGCTGCTCAACGCATGGCTCTCGTTTGAGCGGACGCACGGCACGGCCGAGGACATTGAGGCCGTCAGCAAGCAGATGCCGCGCAAGACGAAGCGCCGCCGCCGGCTCGACGACGACTCGTACGAAGAGTACGTCGACTACGTGTTCCCGGCCGACGACCAGCAGGCCAAGAACCTGTCCAACATCATGGCCATGGCGCAGAAGTGGAAGCAGCAGCAGGAGGGACAGCCGACGGCCGACGGCGAATGAGATGCTACCACCATGTACACAGGCCGAATGTCAGGGGACCGACTGGACAATGTCTCATCTATCCATGTATGTATGCAGGGCATCGCTCGCATGGTTCTTGGCGCAGCTGTATCAACAAACCAGTGCGCCCTCTTCACTTGCTGCTAGTCTCATGTGACCTGCATCTGCATCTGTATCTGTGCCCAACAACTCAAGTTCAGCACAACGGCAGCAGCCTCCATTGTCCTTGTTCCCACTCTTCCTCCACTTGACTACAAGTTCTAGAAGTCTAGAACTCTGCACTAACTAAGCCATCTCAAAAAGATTAGCGTTGGGCATCGGCATCGGTGTCGGCATCGGCATCGGCCCACGCTCGGGATGACGTCAAACTGTGGCTTACCCAACCTCCACGGCTTGTTTCAGTCAATTATCGTGGGCCAATCCAAATATCCAACCATCTCATAATTACCATCTACATAGGATAGGTGGCCGGCATACACTGTTGCAGGGAAAGCCAGCTTTACGTCGTATTCAACGTCTTGAATAGTATCATAACATGTCGTCATTCGTTGGTTGCCTTGTTCTAAGTAAATCCCGTTCCACGCCCAAAGATGGAAAACATGGTAGGTAACATCCAAGCAAAGAAGTAAGCAAAGAAGCAAGTAAAGAAACCCCAATCCACCGGTACCTGATTACCCACTGTCGGGTTCGCCGTCTGTCGTCAAGTAGGTAGGTAGACGCCCAGCACGACATTCTGTCTCATCCCATGCTGCCGTTCCCTACTCGTCCGTATCCCAGTCCAGCCCAACCCGGCCGATTGGACCCGGGGCTGGCCGCCCTCCCTGGCCGCGTTTCCCGACTGCATTCCATCCTGATCCTAATGCATGCTCGGATCAGTCTCATGCATCGTGCCCACACCGCCGTCATCTCCTGATTCTATCCCATACTATTGCGCCACTTTTGCGTCGCTCGGCCGTTGTTGGCATGTGGCTGTGATCTGCATCACGACAGGCCACGCGCATGGGTATTGCATCGCTCCCTGCCGGGCTTAGTGTCGGCGGTAAGGGTCTGTTACAATCATAGGTTATTAGTGAGTTTCTTTATGCTTGCAGCGCCAGTGTGCAGAGTGGAAGGGGTAGTGTTGGTAACAAGACGGAACACAGCATTTCTGCGCGCTTCTATCCTATCCAAGGAAATCCAAAGTCGGGAGAAAAGAGGCAGGCCACGCAGCACCACGAGTCACATCATCTTGGGTTTCCTTGAGCCTTGACAATAACTTCCTTGTCTCGGATCTCGTCTCCAGCCCAGATCGCCATTTGTGCATGTTTCAGCCATTATTGGGTCATATCTTTGTGATTCAGAATCAAGCATTCGTCATGTCGTCATGAGTCGAGGATCTTGCAATGCCAGTGTAGACGTATGTCGCAGCGTACAGCCACACATATCAAATACCGTGCAAACGGATCTCTGGTACGTGGTGTCTTGAGGGCTCAGCTGAGGCCCATCTTGATTCAGATGCAGAGGTAGAGCCGACAATTACCACCTCTGGTCATATGGAGCAGCAGGTAGAGGGGGCCGACTGTACCGAGCATCGTACTCGTCGTCCGAAGCATACCCATCATCTCGTATGCGACCAGATGGTGCCCAGCTGTCAGCTCTCCTTCTGCCATCTTGGGACTGGCCTAGTCGTCGTCGCTCGAGACGTTTCTCATGACGACGTGCCTTTTCGCGCTGGAACTCCTTGCACTCGTGTGTCAAGTGTTTCGCCTCCTGCCACTCGGAAACAGCTCCCTTGATACCCATGGCAGCAATTCCAACCGAGGCGGCATCTTGCATTATAGCCTTTGTCTTGAGCTTCTTGGCCTCGGCTGGGCTAAGACGTCCTTGCTTGACTGCTTTGTGTCGTGCGTTTCTCTTCTCCACACTCTGATAGACCTCGTGCGCTGCGTGGATCGTGGCCACGGTTGCCAAACCAGCTGTCAAAAGTTGCTTACCTTTCATTTTCTTGGACCGCTTCTCGTCGTCGGATGAGTCTCCCAAATCAGTATCTGAGCCATAGTCAGATCGTCCGCCCCTTCGGCGCGATCGATCCCGCGGCTTACTCCTGTAGGAGCGTTCGTCGTCGTAGTAATCCCGGGATGAGCCACCGTGCCGACGGTCTTCGTCGTACATGTCATCCGAATAGCGACGCGGGCGTTGCGAGCCCCGTTCGCTATAGTCGTCTTGGTCGCGGCGTCGGTATTCATCGCCGGCAGCAACCGCACCGGCGCCGAGACCGAGTTTGGCAAGGCTGTTGCGAGCCTTGTCCACAACACTGCGGCTGCGGCTCCGCTGGCGGCGGCGGTCTGGAGAGGGGCTGTATGATTCGTCTCTGCCCCTGCGGCTCCTGGATCGCGAACGGTCCAAGGCCTTCTTGGCTCCCAAGGCACCTAGGCCGGCAGTAGCAAGAGCTGCAAGTCCACTGCCGCCGCCGCCGCCTCCGCTCTGGGACTTGGATCTAGCCCGGGAGCGAGAGCGGCTTCGGCCAGTGGCTCTATCTTCTTCAATATCATTCTTGGAACCGTTGATGAGTCGGTTACCGACCAATCCACCAATAACCGACTCGGCAAGACCAAGCTTGCCATGCTTCTCGGCACCGGTCGCAGCGTCGACAGTCGCCGCACCGGCAGCGGCAGTGAGAATGCGCTTAGTCTTCTCGCCCTTCCAGCCACCGGGCTCCTTGGAGACGCGGAATGCCTCGGTGGCACCCGCGAGCAAAGACGCCATGGCGGCCTTTTGGATCTTGTTGTGGCCGCCGCCACCTCGGGATCTCGTACTGGAGGGACTGTCTCCACGTCGGCTTCTGGTGTCGGATCGATGATCATCTCCTCCGCCCGTCAGGCCCTTGACAGCGGCACCCAGGCCCGTGGCGGCGAGAGCACTCTCGAGGAAATTCTTGTGGCCCTTCTTCTCCTTGGGGCCTTCGTCTTCGTCAGAGTAATATTCGCCAATGTATCCGTCACGGCCTCGGTGCAGGATGTAGTTGGCCTTTTGGTCCTTCTTGGCTTGTTGCTTGCTGTAGAACTCTGCGCCTTGATACGCGGCTAAGGCGCCAACGCCAGCAAGAGCTGCTGTTGACAAAGGGTTTCGCTGGACATCTGTGCGCTCTTCCTTTGCTTCGTAGCGATCATAAAGCTCCTTTCCTCCGGCAAGGAGCGCGGCGCCGGCAACGGCAGCAATAATCTTTTCCTGCTTGCTCATTCCGCGAGACTTGTGCTTGTGATCGCGGTCGCGATCGTCGTCATAGTAGGAGCTGGCTGTAGGGCTCCTCCGCCTTGAACGGCGGTCGTAGTCACGGTCATGGCGGGAGTCGTAGCCTCGTCGGTATTCGTACTCATCCTCGTAGTAGCCAGGCTCGGCAGAACGGGCGCGACGCACATCGCGGCCAGAAGGAGGAGGGAAGTCGCGACGAATCTCCTCGACAGACAAGTCGCTGTCCTCACGACCGCGGGGGATGATTTCTCGGGTGGTGTGCTTGACGTAGGACTCGCGCGGGTCGAGATAGCGCGGGTCGCGGTCGTCCCGGCGCTCTTCGCGAACGTAGCGGCGGGAATACTCCCGCTCGTACGGGTCGTAGTTTGACATGGGGCCTTGTATGCAGCAGAGCGGCAGTTGTCTATGCTGGTGTCTCTATGGGACTTTGTTTGTAGGATAGGTGCGGTTGAGTTGAGTTGAGTTGAGTTGAGTTGTGCAAGCTGCGTGGGTTGCTCTGGGCGTGTGAGGGGAAGTAATGGGGAAGAGGGATATGATTCACAAGAGGTTGGGAGGCACTATCTAATAGGCTGGAGGTAGGGCAAGAAAAACAGGGTCTATCCGCTGAGAGATCAAGCTGTAGTGTAGTTAGGTACTTGGACAAAGAAGAATGAGTGGCAGCCATCCCATGGATCCAGGATGCCCGGGCATCAAGTACATGCACATACGGGGCGTGGAAAAGGCGAGGGCAGGCGAGGGCAGGCGCGGCGGGGCGGGGCGTGGGGCTTTGCTTCTGCCTTCTTGCCTCTTTCTCTTGGCCTCGCTGTCTTGGGGCGCGGGGCACGGGCAGCCTCGACGTAATCGCGAGGAAAGAGCAGGGGACCAGGGCAGGTGGTTGCAGCAGGTGCCACTCGTTGGGCGTCCTCGTCTGCACTTGCTATTGCCTTGCTGCCCTTGCTGCCTTACGCCTTGCCATCGCATCGGTAACTGCGCCACATCGACCATTGAGTCGACAAGCTAGAGCTGCCGGCAAGTCCGATTCGTACATGGAGAATGGCATCATCTCCATGCTTCTGCTTGTCTTCCTATTGCTCCTCGTACAAGTCCTGTGTGTAAAGTGCCTACATATCCTGTCTGCATCGTGATCGTACATCTCTGTTGGTTCCCCGCGGCCTCGTAGCACATATGTTGGGGCTCTGTTCCACCGGCACCCTGTCTGCCCGTCATCTTCATCTTTATCCTGTTCAGGGTGTATGCCAGTTCGGCTGCCTGCTGGCAGTGCTGGCGCCCACTCAGCTGAGTACCTTATTGCTTGTTGCAAGCCTAAAGTGCACCAGCACGTACCAAAGACCCTCTTGTCCAGGGTCTTTTTGACTGGCACCCTGTTTGGCTGTCAACTGACGCAATAATGTCTCTCGCACTCAAAAGGGAGGACGAAGTCGGTGTCTCTGCTGACACTCGGCGGCCGACGAAGTAGTGACCAAGCCACACTTCCAGCACCACAAGTGTCCGTATGTGGAAGCACAAAAACTGAGCCACAGCCGTCTGACCTTCCCCTCTAGTGCGAGGGAAGAGCACCGATGATGTCACGGTATCTCATCTCTGCCCCAGCTTCCTTCTCGCCGTCGTCATTGGTTCAAGACAGTAACTAGACGCGTGTTCCAGACTGTTGGACGGCACTCGTTTTGTCGGGTGCAACCGCTCGGGAGCACGTTTTTATCGTCTCCTCGTTTCATCCCATACTCGGCATCTACAACTGTAGCCTGTAGGTAGGTACCTACCTGACAGATGTAGTCGCTTAACATTCCGGGCACTTTCCCAACGGCTCACGGGTATCCCGCCGCCCCGGGCCTCTCCGCTGCTAGGCCCAAAGGCTCCAGCCTTCAAGGCACTGTAGCAAACCTTGGGTAAGCCACAACCGCTCCTCGCTGACAATGCCTTTGTTGCTTGGCTGCAAAGCGTAACAAGGTACTTGCATGTCGAATTGCATCGTAGGATTCTGCGGGATCGTCCAAGAGGAGCCAACGTCCGCCTCTCGGGTTTCATCCAGAAGGGGAAGCTCAGTAACTATTATGCGACTTACCTTACATGGTGGTACACGCGGCAATGCAGCGACGGGATGCCTTACTTGGTAGGTGGATAATGGCATCCGACGACGAATAAGTAAAAGAGAGCCCGCCGCCAGCCTGGCAACGGATATCTAGAGTAGAACTTGTCTTTCAAATCTCAAGTATTAGGGATACAATCAGCAAAAATGCCATCCACAATTCAACTTGTCCTCTGCGCCTTTGCCGTCGCCGTCTCCGCCACGTAGGTTGCCCTACCCTGCATCATCGAACCAGACAGATTCAACCATCAGCTAGCTGACTCTGTCTTTACCCAACAGTACCAGCAATGGTGGCCCGGGGGCTACAGACACTGGCGTTGTCTCCCTGCCCGTTGAGACGACATTGTTCATCTCAGATGCACCCTCGAGCAGCGAGGGCAGCGCCGGCATCACCGTGACGACGACTGATACAGCCGGCAGCGTCATCACGTCCGTCTTTGAGCCCATCCAGTCCTCCGACGTCAACCAACCCAGCTCGTTGCCATCGAGGTACGTTGCCACGGACTGTTAGGAACGAGCACTGCATAGGACTAACACACAAACCCCCACAGCCTAGCAACGGAGACGGAGGGCGAGATATCCCTCCCCGTCGTCAGTCTCCCGAGCCTCAGTCCCACTGGCGGTGATACTGAGACCACAACCATCACCCAGTCGGACGACGATGCCGAGCCTACAACTACCATTACCGCCACTACTACTGCTACTCCGTCGGGCGGTGACGAGACCACTCCTTCGCCGACCGAAACCGAGACCGACTCCTCGTCAAACCCCGCCGCCATGCCCACAGCCTTTGCGGCACCGGGTGTCATTGGTGTCATGGCCCTCGCCGGGCTACTCAACGCTCTCTAAGTCAGTTGACGGGATACGTGATGGCCATGTAAGGTGGCCAGCCCTACTGCATGACAAGAGTAAGCACACCTTGTAAAGGGCAATAGTGAGAGGGACCAGGCACAGTCCAAGGTTGACAATATTGTTTTTTGTTTTCCAATTATTTTCAGCTACCATCGTACAATAACCGGGATTCATCTACAGATCAAGCCATCCATTGCGATGAGAGAAAGAAGAAAATCAGGAACCCCTTTCAGAATGCAGTAGAAACTTGTTGCCGTTGCTCAAAGACGTGCATGTGCTTTTGTTTGTTTTCTCTTCTTTTTCTCCATCTTGTAACCTTTTCGTCCATCTCCCATCTCCATCGTCAAACCCCCTTCTGGTGGCAAAAGGGCTGGTTGCAGCAGCTTTGCCGCCCATGGCTGTTGCCGATGTGAATGCTCAACGACTTTGCAAACAAGCTGCGGGTCAAGTCATGATGCCGTCTGCCTTGCCACCCTGCTCTGTCTGTCCACTACTCGCGAAAGCTGCCCTGGGATATGTACGCAGCAGCATCCCTTTCCCATCTGCCTGGGCCGACGGCTGGACATGGCAAGAGAACGTTTTCAACGGTCAGCAACCCGCCCGGACCTTTTCCTCTAAAGCCCCAAATCTTCCACGAAACAAGTTCCCCTCGGCCATAAAAAAAAAAAAAAAAAAAGATCAAATAGATAATAAAAGTATCAACCATGGGCCTGTGCAAAACGCAAGACCATTGCCTCCGTGCTGTGTCGGCAAATCAGCCACGGATTAAACGAACTCCTTTGACCCGATGCAGCTGGCAGTTTCATCGAAAAAGCAGCAGAGCGTTTCCCCCAATCGATTGATTGCAGTCGTAACATCTTTACGTGCACATCCGGGTGCAGAAACCGTCCAATTTCCCGTACATTTTGTCGAAATCGTGAGCCAAGAAATGCGACCGCAATTGTTACAACGCCATCACTCCATAATTCCATCGACGTGGTCGATCAAAGTCATCCACCCCACAAGGATTGTACGAATTGTATCCTCGGCAAGGTGTGCGGATTCGTATCAGTCATGATGCCGTTCACAACAGCTCGAACCCTTCTTCGTGGCCAGTCTGTGCCACGAGCACTGCAAGATTTCTCACAAGCCAACAGCTCGCAGCACAGCCCAACCCGCAACAAGCCACCCACGGGGGTGACCCTCTCGTTTCTGCAAAGATCCATCTTACGACTGAGCATCGCTGGACCCCTCAGGGTGTACGCCGTTGACAGTAGCCGACTCAAGGTGTCCGTTGGTCAGCTCTTCAGGCTTGGATTCTTTGCTAGGCTGCGCGGGATCAGTCTCCGCCGTACCCAGCAGGAGCGAGCCCGACGGGGAGAAATCGGGGACGTTGGCAGAGAGCTTGGTGGAACCAGCTCCGTTGACCATCTCGTTGGCGCCGTGCTCGGCATCGGGGAACGGTTGGTAACCGCCATACGGCATAGGAGGCACTCCGTTGAACTGGTTGCCATAGGCGTAGGCCCTGTTCTTGTAGGTGAGATGGGCGGGGCCGTGGTTTCGGGCCAGCTCGTCTCGGTCTTCCATGGGCAAAACAAACTTTTGCCAGTCGTCGTGGCGACGCAGACGCTCGCAGTCATCCTCACCGACAATGAAGTCAACCTCGGTCGACTCCTCGCAGACGGCTCGGATCAAGCCAATGTCGGGAGAGAGATCCCGCAGACGCTTGAAAGCAGCAATAAAGTGCAAGGGGACAAAGCCCTGGGAGTCCATGCGCGCCCGAAGGTACATGTCCTTGCACAGGTTCTCAATGGAGAAGTAGTACTCGATCTGGCTCTTCAGCATCGACATGAGCATGCCGTCCCAGTAAGGATGAGGCTGGAAAGGCATGGCGGCGACGGGGGGCATGGCGTAGTCGTAAGGCGGGAACTGAGCCTGGACAGGGGGCACTCGCGAGCTGCCGTTGGGCAGAGACATGCGGTGGAAGTTGCCGCCAGCACCATTGCGAGCACCTCGGCCTCGCTGCGCAGGAGGCGCAAACATCTGCCCGTGGGCTCCCTGGCGCGCCGGGGGGCTGTAAGGTCCCTGGGCGCGACCTCCAGCGCCGCCAAAGGCGCCGTTGCCTGCCGCATGCTGGGCCTGGGTGTTGACGTGATGGCCACCACGTCCGCGGTAACCACCTCGTCCTCGCTCGCCACGGCCCTCTGGGCGGTCCCGAGCGACCTGGGTCTGTTCCTAGAGAGACGGATTAGTATCGAATGTAATAGAGTGTGCCATCATTTATAAGGGGTAATTACCACATTCTGGGCGGCGGACTCCTTGGTCTTGTCCGCGCCAGAGGCGGGGGCAGCGGCCTTCTTCTGCTGGCCACTGGCTCCATCCGAAGCAGCATTCTTTGCTGCGGGAGGCTGGGAAGAAGCCCGGTTGGCACCGCTGGCTTCACGCGGGCGATCTCTGGCCTCGCTTGACTTGTTCACTGGGGCAGCCGAAGGCGCCTTATCCTGGACACCGTTGGTAGCCACCCTGGCGCCACTGTCGCGGCCACTGCGGGCACCACCACCACCTCGGGGCTTGGAGTTGCGCATCTGGGGCAGCTGGGTCTCGAAGTTGACCGTCGGGACGTAGTCATAGGTGACCCACTTCTCCTTGGGTCGCGACTTTGATTGCGAGGCGTCGTCCTGGACATCCTTTTCGGAGCGGTCCGGCTTGTCCGTCGTCTTGCGCTTCTCCTCCTTGATGGCAGTCTCCTTGAGAGCAATTTCCTTGATGGCAGTCTCGGGGGTGGGCCAAGCTACCGCATCTTCGACGGGGGGAGGCACATCAGTCTTGCCATCGCGGGCGTCTCTCTCGGCCAGTCTAGATCCCCGTGGCCCGGCTCGCTCAGGTCGAGCAGTATCAGCAACCTTTCGCTGAGGCTTGACGCCATTCGTATAAGGCGCGCTTGCCGGGGCAGTTGCCTCGGTAGGCTTCTTGTTCTCGTCCTGCTGTCCAGAAGGGCCATTGACGGCTCCGGCAGCCACAGGGGAAGAAGGCGACTTGCCCTTGGCCTGATGGGCCTCCTGGCGCTGATGCCAGATGTTGACGCTGGGAATAGGCGCCTCTGACAGCTCAACCTTGGGTGGCTCTGGGGTTGCTTCCTCCTCCTTCTCCGTCGTTGCTGACTGGTCACTGGACTGCTTGTCCGAGGTCTTGCCCTTCTTATTCCTCCGGTTCTTGCGGGAATCCTGATCGTCCGCGGACCGGGCCGTAGTGCTTGAAGACCTCGCAGCCTTGTCGTTGCGTCGCCAGGGGCGATCTAATCTGCCGGCATCATCGTCGCGTCTGGACTCGGATTGCTTCTCCTGCACAAACTCGGACCGCGTATCGCTTTCGGATCCGGGAACGCTCTCGTCAAGTTCTTGCTTCTCAGAAGGTGCAGAGCGGGTGCCGGCACCTTCGATGGCACTGGAAGTCTCGGAGGGGATGGCCTGTTCAGCGTCGGGCTCGGAAGCCTTGGCCGCAGCCGTGGGAGCCTGAGCGTCCGCGCTCTGGGACGCAGGGGTACTCGAGGGGGCGGCGCCCTGGCCCTTGGCAGCCTGAGCGTAGGAAAAGGCCGATGCAGCCGCCATCTCAGCGGAGACGGAGGGTGCTGTTGAAGTCATGATTGTGTGAGCCGTGGAACACTGGCTTACCACAAGACAAGATGGGAGGGGAGTTTTGAACTGGTGGTGAGTCTCAACTCGGTAACTACCAGTCAAGGTAGAGCAAGTCTCCGGGAAACAGATGGACCCGGGGCGAGTATCTCAACCCTCTCCGCACGGGGGGAGAGGCGCAGTGCACCCAATGTGCAGACCAGCTGGGTTTCGGAGGACCCCGGGTTATGAGGGTGACGACGGTCGTCGGTGGCAGGGGAATCGAGAGTCGTAGGCGACGAGTCGAGTTCGAGTTCAAGTCCGAAAGGTTCGGACGAGGAGAGGAGAGAAGCGGTGCGAATACGTCGAGGGTGGCGGGCACGACCTCTGTTAGAAGGCGACGGTGAAGGAGGCAAACAAAAGACGGGCTCAGGCTCGGGCTCAATGTCGAGGCAACGAGAGGGCGAGGGAAAAGGACGAGGGCGAAGGGTGACGGTGACGAGGGGTGTGACAACGAGTCGACGGCGGATGCAGGGAAAGGACAAGAGGCACGAGTCGAGTCGAAGCGAAGCGAAGGGGGGACGTAAGCGCAACCTGGCAGGGCAGACAAGTTGCAATGACTGACTGAGGGGAAATTCCACTACAGGCAGGACAGAATTGACTGGCGAAAGAGGTGGTGAAGAGATGGAGGGCACGGCACAGCACAGTACCGAAGGGGAAAATGTAGGACGGACGTTATTTTTGCATTGTGTGAAATAATAAATTTTTTTTTGCTTCCCCTCTCCGCAAAGGTCCCAGTCCCAGCCGGGATTGGGATTGGATTTCTTGGGTGCGGAAACTGGTGGTTCTTTTTTTTTTTCTTAGGCGCGTCTTAGCGGCCGTGCAAAGTGGTCCCAGGGCCTTGAATCGCGCTGTTGTACGGCAACGGGCGCTGACGGAGCAGTGTCATTCTGCCTCAGCGTCTGGCGAAGCGTCTGACGGAGCGTCTCAGCGGCCATCGCAGCGCCGTCTCAGCGCATCAGGGCCCACCCGGCCGGCCGTGATGGGCTGGTGGGGATGCGCGAATATAAATCGGCTCAATCGCTGTCGTGTGCGCTGCAATTACGGTCAAGCTGATTGGGATTGTCCTCAGTCTGCTGGGTTTGTAGGCTGGCTACTTCTACCATGTCGTATACATGTGAGTGACGGGGGGAGTTCAACGGTGGACGGCTAACGGTCAAGCCAAATGGTAACCTGGGCTGCCCTGCCTGTCCTCAATGCCTGGCTCTGGCTGTACGGGTGCCTAATTCATCATGGCCAACAAGTCGAAGCACCCTGCCGACACTTCTGCTCTGAGATAGGGACTTGTATGATAATCATGCAACTACTACTACTCCGCTCTGCAAAGGTGAATTGCTGCGCGTCAACAGACCAACATCGGTGACGCCAGCATATTAGGCTCCAACGTACCGGTACTCTACAACACCGAGGCGGGGAAGAGGAAGGCCTCCCATCTCCCACCCGGGCCAAGGACAGGCAAAAACAACACAAGTCACATTGGGGGAAAGCAATCAGGCAATTGTCAAAATCTCCGCCATTGTACATTGCATTGTCCGAATACGCCAGGCGTGTTGTGCTGTGCGGCTTTGACAGGGAGTAAAGGATGCGCAGCCATCCCCGACAACTCCTTGGATGCATCAAAGCATCCGTTTTTGTTTCCTCGGGCAGGTAGCAGTGAAACAAATGGATAACTTAACCGATGCGAGGCAACGGATAGTCAAGACGGGTAATAATAATATTTGATGACTTCGTGATTGTTGTTCCAAAACGCCGTCTCGTCTCAAAGCAGAAACCAAACCAAGCCAGGCCAAGCCAGGGCTTCTTCTGCTGCTAACCATTCCCCTCCCCACACACACTCTCACCTCACAACTGCCGCATGACATATTCCCTTGGGCCGCAAAAGGGAGGCATGCTGCATGTCCCCGCGCTGGTGGGCAGCAGTGATGCAGTCAGTCAGTCCAACATGACTGATCAAACACAACTGACGGGGCGCATGTAATTCAAGTCGCTGCGTCATCAACTGCACTGCACTACAACTGCACGCCTTGCCTCCAGGCTCCAGCACGTCTCCCATGGCAGAGTTTCTCGAGCCAAAATAGACCCTGTCTGGCACGTGCTTTTTGCCTTGGTGGGGGTTAACGGGAGCCACGCCAAGTCGGTATTGGCAGAGCCCGAGGGTACCGGCACCGGCATGTTTCCGAGACGGGCCCGATGCCTCCGCCAACCCCGACTTGCCCTCCCTTGACTTTTTGGTAAAAGACCTGCCAACTCCGGATACCGCCTATGCTCCCACTGGTCAGCTCATGGGTAGACCCTGATGGAAACCAGTATTGGCGACTGATCAGGAAGGTCTGTTACATCTAGCATGTAGTCTATGCCAAATGCCATGTCTGTCTATGCCCACCTTGCCAAGATCCAGAGGACTACCTATGTAAACCAACTGCTAGGTATCCGTATCCCTACCTGGGTCGTTTCGGTCGAGGTGGAATGTTCGGGGCTTCCCGGCAAAGTCCCTTGTTCATCTCATCTCAGTCTCGGGCCATGGGGATTGGAACCCTTGCGCCTCACCAGGTCTGCTCCCATTGCAGGGCTTGCAGGGTTTCCACGACACCAACCATGGAGCTGCTACTCCGGACGACAGATGGACCAGGGACGTCCCGGGTACGTCATGCGATCAAATGAGCTTTGACCTTTTTAACATTAATAACATCCACACAACACCTGATGGCCCGCCAGAGTCCCGCTTCTCGCCCCCCCTAAGCCTTCTTTTCGGGTATCAGGGTCCAAGGTGTAAGTGAACCTCAATATATAGTAGCATATGGACCCAAGCACATAGATGGATGGATAGGTAAGTTATGGACATGACTCCCAGCCTTTCGCTCCCCAACTTGCCCATCTATGTGCACACCTAAGACTATTCCAATGGATTCGACAAGCAAGTATCCCTGCCCATGTACAAGATAACTCGGCATCCTTCTCGAGACCGGTGCACTTGATAAGTTTGGTCCTTTTTGCATACAATCCTTCTTTTGCCCTGACAAGACTGAACTCATAGGGCCCGTGTACGTCTGCTTCCCATGTCTTTGCTTTATTAACCCGAAATCCATGCTGTTGCTTGCCTGGCGCCGTACGAAGTGGCGAATCGCAAACCAGTAGAGCCCATGGGGAAATAGCTGATGAGATACCACAGCAGGCAAGCAAGCTGAAGAAGTGCTGCAAAGAGTGTCAAGAGGGTGCTGTGAAGCTGTCGTGCATGTTAGCAGCCATGTCATGCGCGTATCATCAATGCATCAGTTTGACTTACTTTGAGGGAAAAGACAAGTGTCATGGCAATGGAGCCAAAGTAGGCTGCAGTAAACGGGATTCGAGGGGCCGAGAACAAATGGTAGATGTAGTTCATGGGACCCATCACGGCGGCAAACGAAGCCAGGAACATGACAGAGCCCACCGACCATCTAGAACAAGGCAAGTTAGTCAGATGGTCATATCCGTGAGAAATGTCACAGAAACGACGCAGGGACCTGCGACAAGACGTGGTCACGGCACGGCAGCGCTCGTACCAGCCGGGTCGCGCGTGACGGAAGGGAGTAGCCGCGTAGGGCGGCCTTGGCTCAGGATGGGCACTTACAAAATCACAAACTTGCGCGGGCGGAGTGAGAGGACAGGAAACAGGGTAAAGCATATGACAAAACAAGCTGCCGCTGCAAGATTACAGGCTCCGAAGATCATCAATCGATCCCATCTACTAACTGCCAGTCGGGTTAGCCACTACTGCCCACGAGGTGCATCACCCGCATCGCCCACATCACATGCATGATCTGGGCATGCCCTGGATGCAATGCACATGTCCCGCTGCAGGGGTGCCAAAGCGATGACAGGTGAATGATTGCCGGGTTGACTCACGAACAAACCAGCCTTCCTCCTCTTCGCGTCGACTGGGCGCGGGCAGCGGGGCGCCGGTGCCTTCGGACGTGGGCAGGCTCACATAGCCTCGATCTTGAAAGGGGTTCATGTTCTGGATCGACGAAAGAAAGCCACTTGGACGAGAGGTGTTGACGGGCTCATCATTGCGACGGCTCCAGCCCAGGGAGTTGATCGAGTCGCGGAAATTATTCGAGGCCATGAGTAGGGTCGGATGAAGACGGAGATATATGCAACGGGAGCGCAGATCGGGACAGGTTCGACGTTGAGTTGGTGGAGGGTGTGGCAGTCGCAGAGACGCAAGGTTGCACGTCAAGACTTGGGAAGCCCCGCTCTAGCTTCCTGTTGAGATGGTCAGTCGACAAGCGTCCATGATATACGGGGCAGTCGGGGTCCAACTCTTGGTTACCTGTCAAAGGAGATGGCTGCTCCGCCACAGATGATGACGCCTGGCGATAGGCAGCGGATCGGATCGTGTGGAGGCTGTGGCGTAGATATGCAGCCGCGCGTTCCGCAGGTAAATGGCTGGATTGAGGGGGGGGTCAGGGTAGGGTAAGCCAAGATGGATAATGGAAAGATGAGGAAATGGGATGGGAAAGTGTCGGTTGAGATGGAGGGCCAGGCTATCGCGATGGGGTGGTGTGGATGAACGTCCAAACCCAAGCCGGCTGGACACTGAACGGGAGGGACGGTAGCCTCGCCGTAGTGGAGGGAGAGTGGCCACATGATTGGCATCGAGGGGCCCAGCTGACTAGCGCCGTACTAGCTACCCAGCCTTGGGCTACAGTCAGTGTGGTGGAGCAGGTACTGGTGACATGGCAAGGGACCTCACCTCCCTCCCGCTCGATACCCTGCCAGCCTGCCTGAGATGTCGTCGAAACCTGGAAGATATTCGCAACTTGTGCCACATGCTGCGAGGCTGGGCACGGAGGATTGGAGAGTGGATGCAAGTGGAGGCAGCCACTTGGACAGTTACACTTGACTGGCATAGTAGGTATGTAGAGTTCAGGCCGTGGGAATTACCACTTGTTTCAGTAGGTATGGATGGAGGTGAAGAGATGCGCGTGGCATCGAGAGCTAGGCAGAAGTATAGGCGCTTGATATCAGATTACGAATCCGACTTTCTGGACTATATTCATTGCGGATCTGCCTGCGTAAAGGTGTACTCTGACATTTGGACATCCGCGAGTCAGATGGCTGGAGCATACCTACTTACCTAGGTAGGTAGGTAGGTAGGTAGGTAGGTAGGTAGGTAGGTAGCTCTCAGAACATGAAGCGCGATGCGCGCCAGATGGACGGGGAGCTTATCACGCCGCTCTAGAAGCCGTCTTCCGAGTCACATCATGCACGACATGAAGAGACAGATATCCATATCCGATACACTATGACGAACGTCTGCGCTAGAGTGACGTTTGAATAGGCGGATAGATGGGTAGACTGCTGCCGAAAGAGCCCGGAACGAGGCCTTGGACGGGCGACGACTCTGGAGGGAGAAATGGTGGCGGCCGTCGCATCGTGCGCGTGGCCTTGAATAGGATGGCAGCCTTTCTCCATATCCAAGGGAAGCATGACCGCCGGCCTTGTACCACCACAGTTGGAGGAGCAGCTTGCCCATGGTGTCTTGAAATACAAGTCACGCTCAGCCAGAGGCCCCACCCTCCTCTTGGTATCGGAATGCAGAAAGAAGAAGAATTCACTGTCCCGAGCACGACACTATCTCTGATCCATGGCCAGGGCCGTATCGTATCGCAGGTCCGGCCAGATGACTGTTCGATTGTATTTTTAGCCTCCTGCTGGTCAGGGTATAAATGGGGGACCTGGTACCTCTGCCGCTATCCCGTCTGCAAGTAAGGTCAACAGCCGAGCCGATCTCCTTGTCCTGCATCCAGCTGCATAAACACCTGCGCCTATCACCTGGTGAGATCTGAACAGAGCGACGAGTGAGCCCAAGCGCATGCGCAAACGGAATCAAGAGCAAAGTCAAGAGAAGGGATCCCACCCGAGGCCAAGCACAGCAAAGCAAGACAAGACAAGAAGGCGAAAATAAGACAGTTGACCGTCTGCATCCTGTTGTCGGCTACTCCCCCATCGCCAACCTCTGCGCCTCTATCGCCTCGCCGTGACCCTCCGGTTCCTCGACGAGACATCTGCTGAGTTGGCCTAGGGTCATCAGTGTCAGTATGAGTTCTGCACCAGCGTCTATCTCCATAAACCAACAGAAAATCGTGCAAAGTCCAGTCTAGCACATACCAGACCGACCATAACATACCACACACTGCACGAAACGCCCCTACCTACCGATCGTGACCGACTCGTTCTTATCACATCACTTACACAACCAACCCTGATCTGCATCCCCGCATCCCATCCCCCCCACTACCCAGCATTCGTGAACGCGGTCCGAGGGTATTATTTGCCAGAAGAACCGCCGCCACTGCACGCCGTCGGTACTGCTACTGTCACCGATCTTGGCTCCTCAGCCCAAGGACAGCTGCTAGCCGCCGCTCTATCGAACCGCCGGCTCCCTTTGTGCGCCATCACATCCAACCTCACCGCATCCCATGCGACCAGGTAGGCTCGGTGATTACCCTCATCATCATCATCATCATTGCCTGCAACCACGGCGACCACTTGACCTCCCAAGCCCGGCCAGGACCCTGCGGAATCAAGCACTATCCGAGTCCTCTTTTGGGCGTTGAGAAGGCATAAACTCGGCAAAGCCACATCCCGAATAAGCAGCGATTTAGCTCAGTCATCCGCCGCCACCCCGACAACTCTGTTACGGCTTGACTGGACCACTCGAGTCTGACGCTCACCTCCCACTGAGCAGCGGCGTCTCTTATCCGTTGGTTGATTGGAGCCATCTTCCCGTTTCGGCCAGCTGCGTGTCTAGCTTGCCTCAGCTCAGACAAAGTATTGGATCCCCGCAAAACGACGCTGCAGCATCGGTTGTACAACGCGATACTTGAGATATTCTCCGGACGCAGCCAGCCGATAGCAAGACGAGCAAAGCAAGGAGCATCCATTGCATGTAAGTAAGGAGTTGATTTCTATTTCTGGCCGCTGCTCTTGGTTCGGTGGTCTATCCATATCCGCATGGCTGCGAATGCCTCGGGTGCCCCGCTTTCTTGGCTGGCTTCCTTTATTCAGCTCGCCTCTCCGTTATCCATCTACACATGCATTCCCACCCGTCCCTACGATACGAGGTATCCTAGTTACGCGATAGTGGTGACCCTTTGAGCTGGACGCCTCTTGTCATTTGCACGCTGGTCTTTTTTGCTTGATGCACCGGTTGCCACACACACACACAAACACCACATGTACCTACACACCTACACACCTACACATGCACACTCAGACTCAGATGCACACGCACACGCACACTCAGACCCAGACTCACACACACGCACATACACACCCTGATTGCCTGCCTGCCTGTCTCTGCGCACTTGCTGACTAGCGCCAGAGCCAAGGCCAAGAACAAGAACAAGAACCAGAACAAGGACCAGAACCAGATCAAGAACCCCTAACCTAGCCGGCCCTCCCTTTGCTCGCGGTTGACAATCGTCCCCCAATCCCCATACAAAGCGCCCATCATCCCCGTCCATCCCATCCCATCCCATCCCATCCCATCCCATCCCCCCGCCACCGTGCCCCCCAGCCCAGCCCGGCCCAGCCCCAGCCCCGACACCGCCCGCCAAGTCCCCCAGGTAGACAGGTACGTACCTACCCGACCTGCCACAGGCCGTGCACACCCCAGGTCCAAAGGTCTTATTGCCCGCCATTTCATCCACCGACATCCATCTCTCTCCTCCGACTCATCCTCAACTCCAACGCCTGCGACGTCCGCCCTTTGCCGCTGCATCGCGCGCTGACTTTCCATTCTCCAGCTGCTACTGCCGCTTCCAACTGCTGCTGCCGCTGCTACTGCCGCCTCTTCTGCATCCGTTCCTAGATGGACCGCAACTAGTCGCATCCTCTCCTCTACTCTCCTCTCCTCTCCTCTACTCGCATCCTCCACCAAGAGCTTAGTTCTCTCTGCCTGCTAGGTAAGTGCACATCTCCGCCGCCGCCGCCGCCACCGCCGCGCGCGCCACATGGCTGCTCCGGCCCTCCTCACTACCTACCTACCCTCCTCCTTTTCTGGCCCTCTCCTCCCCGCCTCCTATTCTCGCCTGTTGGCCTGCTTCATCGCAGACACTTACATTTGCTTTCAGCAGGCTGCATCATCTTCGTCGCATTCCCTCTCTGGCCCCCTTTTTGTCCGGCCAAAGCGGCACACATATCTACAAGCACACGCTCGTAAACCCGAGGGCGTCAACACCTTGAATCCAGTCCTCGTATCCGTGATTCTCCATATCGCCCCCCATGGCCCAGCACGGCTTCAACCAATTTGGCTCCGCCAACAACGGCGGTGGCATCGACCCCAACGACCTCTCCATGGCCAGCGGCTACCCCCCCTCTTTTTCAAACAACAACTACAACTCGGGCTCTGGCAACGGACCAAACGGCTTCTCCAGCGGCTCCGCCCTGTTCGGCGACGACGAGCTGCTCGATGGCTTGGGCAGCCCCTCGGATAATCAGCCAGCCATGTCTGGTCGTGGTCAGGACTACTCCGGCATGAACATGAGTTTCTCACAGGGCGGCTTTTCGCATCGAGGCAACTCTGGCCTGCACATTGACCAGTCTCAGCTGAACGGCTACTCCAGCACCCCCGACGGTGACCCCATCCAGAGCCCCTTCACCGCGGGTTTCAACAACCAGTTCCGCCAGATGCAAGTAGCTCACTCCCTCGGAACCTCGCTACACTCGCCATTATCTTACTCCGGATCTCCGTTAACCGCCTCCGATCTTAACGCCGACGGAACGGATCCAAACTACCTGAATGCCAAGGCTCGCATGTCGCAACAGATGCAGAGAAAATCGTCAAGCAGCCGGAGCCCCATGACCCCCAAGTCGGCGACGATCCACGGAATGCCGATTGGTTCCCAGGACTCCCAAGGCTTTGGAGGACAATCCATCGGAAACACTGGTATGCCCGACAAGTCATCATCCGGGCAATGGATGAACACACCCACCGGCAGCATTCCCGCTTCTTACAACTCGGGCTTCTCCTCCCCCATGCAATCGGGAATGAACCAGATCAACGAAGTCATGATGAAGGGTGGCACCTCCATGCCCGCCAAGCTCGGCGTCAACTCCTCGGGTGTCTCGTCGCAAGAGATGAAGCGCAAACGGCGCCGAGAGTCCCACAACCTCGTCGAGCGTCGGCGACGTGACAATATCAACGAGAGAATTCAGGATCTTAGCCGCCTGGTCCCTACCCACCGACTGGAGGATGAAAAGGTCCGGAAGTTGATACAGAACGGCACCCCACTGTCACCCACGCTCTCTGCCGTTGGCAGTCCTTCCCAGGCCACATCGGGTCTCGCAGGCCCCGGCGCACGCAGAGCGGCTGGGGCCAATGCCGGAACCATTACGACTGGCCTGCCTCTCGAGGAAAAGGACAAGGGCCCCAACAAGGGTGATATCCTCAACGGCGCCGTCAGCTGGACCAGAGATCTCATGTGGATGCTTCACCTCAAGCTTCAACAGCAGGAGGAGATGATGAACACCATCGCAGAGCTCGGGGGCAGCTTTCCCTTTGAGCTGACAGACGACGAGCGGCGGATGCAGACGGAGCTCATGGATGCCATTTCCAAGAACGACACAGGAACGTTTTCCTACACGCGGACCCAGGGATCTGGCCTCCGGGTACCCCATCACACTGATTACCGGGGTGACCTCATCGGCAAGATGGGTGGCGTCGACCACATCTCAATCAGCCCCGATGAGAATGGAAGCGGCGTCCTTGCCAGTGACCTCGACACCAACCAGTTTTGGCATGATCCGGATGACCATGGAAGCCGCCAGGCGTCCATCAACTTCAAGGAGGAAGATGAATACGACATGGATCTTACACAATAGTCCGGATTGTTCGTCAGCAACGGCATTTTCTTACCAAGGTTGAGGAGGCCCAGGTCATGCTGGGAAGAGATACCCCATATACTTTTTTTGTTTTACATGTCTTGGTACCGGCGTTTGCACACTACATGGCACTTGTTACCCCCGCCCCCTGTCATTCCGCGTGACTCTTCTTTACCCATAGGGGGATATCACGGAGGGGTTTGGCTCCGGCGTTGGGATATTTTGCGACTCGGGGGTCCGGATAGTATCCCCATTCACCATTTCATATCTGGTTTAATCTTGCTTTTCGGAGAGCCATCTCGGAGGTGTCGAGGCGTGATACAGGATCGGTGCATAATATAGGCAGGCGTGCTCAGATGGCACGCCAGGGCATTGTTGGGCTGTGGACGGTTCGCTGGGGTTTCTCGACTTGTCTTTGCGGGTTTTGTTTTCACCTTTTCTCCCTTGTCTCCATGCTTTGCAACGCGATAGCTACATAGTCCCACATGAGGTACAGGTAGTCTTTACTCATCTTCTTCTTTGCGTTCTTCTGTCGCCCTGTGAGCCCTATCATCAATTCCCTGTTGCCATCGCTCCCGTCTGCAAGGATGACGGGTTGCAAAGGCATGGCTCCAAGGTGCTCGGAGAGGTCCTGGGACAGCACCTACTCCCGAGTCGAACCTCGGTCTTCTGGGGCTTTCATTACTATCGCCATTGTACGTATCATTAGTTTTTACAACTTAATCACCATTACACAACCACCAAGTGCCAATGCGTGTGTGTTTGTGTCAAAGACGAGGTTTCGCTCGTCCGAGTCCAACAGTGCAAGCTCGCCCGTGTCTGGGGGGACAAACTTGCAGACCGTCTCCGGATTCGTAGAAACCGAGGGGAGAAGACACCGTGCTCCAAGACAAAAGTCACACGCCGCGGGCGTGTCATGGCGACAGAGACCTCACCAGTGTCGCGTAGTCAACAAGTATTCGCTCATGGCCAAGAGCAGATTCCACACCTCTTTGCGCTTCATGTCCTCCTGCAAGGCAATACGCTCCATGGCGCTCTGGCCGTCAAAGTACTTGCACAGCATCTGCCAGGAGCTGGGCATTTTGTCGTCGGCGAAGCGGCGGCCGATGGCGGAGAGGTAGCGGGACTCCTTGCCAGTGGCCTTTTTGGTATCGAGGATGATGTGAGGCACGAGGCCGGCGAGGTGCGGGTGGTCGTTGACCGAGGGGTGGGCGGTGGCGATGGGGAGGACCTTGCGGGCGTGGGCCGTGGCCTTTTCGGCGGCGGCGCGGTGAGCCTTCTCGGCCATGCGCTCAAGACGGGCCTTTTCGGCCGCCTGCTCCGTCATGGTGGGCTTGTGAGAGCCCTCGGTGCTGGAGCGGTCGTCGGACGACTCGGAGGCGGCTGTGCGGGGCGGGGGCGCGTTGCTGCTGGCCTCGGAGCGGGACTCGTCGGCGGCGTGAAGCTCCTCGGCCTCCATCTCATACTCGACTTCGTAGAGGATCTCGGGCCAGACGACGACGTAGGCAAAGGTACACAGTTGTGTGACCCAGCCGGCGCGCAGAAGCCAGGCCAGCATCAAGAGGTAGGTGGGACGATGGGCCTTGCTGGGAGCAATGTGCTTGTAGGGCCGTGGGCTATGGGATAGCTCGGCGAGGAAGTTGGGCAGGGGCGGTGCGGTGGGAAAGGCGCGGTTCCATTCGAGGCTATCATGGGGTAGGCGAGAAAGGTCGCAGTTGGGGGAGACGATATAGCAGTCACGGGCGTGGAGAGGCGGGATGGCGATGGCGCGGCGCCAGAAGATGAAGTGCTGGGCGTACTTGCGGACCTGGCCCAGCGTGAGGATGTTACTCTGGGCAACCTGGTAGAAGCTAGGGTACAAGTTCAGTCAGCGCTGGACATGTGCTATGCTAGAGGTGGAATGGATAGTACACACGAAATAGTTGGCTTGGACAGCCGCACAAACTCCACCATGGACGCCGTGGTGGGATCGGGGTCGGCCTGGAGTTCCGAAATGATCTTCTTCTCGTCATCCGTCAGCAAGAGCGCAAAGTTGCGGTCGAGAAAGCTGGGGTCCTCGAGAGCCTCCTGGCTGATGAAGGTGTTTGCTGTTGTAAGCCAGAGGCCGCACTGATCCTTGTCGTCGCCCTTGGGCAGGTCGTCGACGTAGAAAGGTACAGGAATCTGGACAGATGGAGTGAGAGCACCAGCGGCGGTATCAAGATGGAGCGCTGCGATCTTGTTCTGCGATACGGCCTCATATATGTCGTGCATGGCAGCGGCCAGGGATGAGCCCTGCAAGATCTCCCTCCAGAGTATGCTCATCTTGGTCCCTGTGACGGCCCGGTCAATATATAGCATGGTACAAGGTCGCACGTGGTTTGAACCACTTACTATCTTCTCGTGCCTTGTCTTTGAAGGCCAGGATACGCTTAGATTCCTTCCAAACAAACTCGCTGTGCTGCTGACTGTACTTGAGGGCCTTGCTGATCTTCTTGATGACATTGTCGTACAAGGAGTCGACGAGCTCCTTGACCTCGTTCTTTTTGGGGCTGAGAATAAAGACCAAGTTGAACATGGTCATGGAGCTACGCTTCTCATCATCTTCATCCTTTTTGCCGTCCTTTTCCTTGGCAACAACAGGTTCCGCAGCGGGGGCGGCAGCTTCGGATTCGTGCGAGGGAGTGAGGTCGTCGGTATAGACGGAGGGATGGGGGTCTTTGGCGGCCTTGGCGGCCTTTTTGGACTTTTTCCACTTGCCAGTGGTGGGGACGTGGATCGGGTACGAGACAATGTAGATGGGATCGAGCGAGAGCTGGAAGAGGCGCTTGTGATAGGAGCGGGCAGGCGTTAGGATGCCAGCGAGATCGCGGGCGGGGAAGCCGGCGACGTGCTCCCAAGGCACGACCTGGGTGCCAGACTCGGTGAAGAAGTGCTCATCAGGGTTGCGTTGCAGCTTGGCCAAGGCGGGATCGTCGGAGTCGGCAACGTTGGATTGGCCCAGCTGGGAGAGGCGCTCGAGGAGAATGTCTTCGTCAATGTCTGGGGCTGGAGCGGCACGCGAGGTGGTCTGGACGTTGGAAGGATAGTGGAAGACGAAGGCAGGCCCGTCGCGGGAGCGATTGACGACAAGGGCAACGGCGAGGAAGTTGTCGGTGCCGAGGCTAGGCATGGTCATGAGCACGGTGGATGGGCTGAAGTTGAAGCTGGAGCTGGAGCTGGAGCTGGAGCGGATGAGGACGGCAAAGGTGACGGCGGTGGCTAAGGCGTGAGGATGCACATGACCATTGCTACAATCGTGGCTCTAGGCTAAGCAACCTCATGAACGCAGATGCTTTTAGACGAGGCGCCAGTGCCTGCGTTGGCGATGCTGGTGGTGGTTGAATTGTAGACAATAGGTATGATGGCTGTGAAGACTGAGGTAGGTGGAGTGGAGGAGCTCCTCTACCATGATGCTATCACGAGGTCCAAGAAAATGGGCAAGGTACTGTCAAGTACGGACCTGCGAAAGGGTGAGCTTGGGATACAAATCGGTACCTTTGCCGGTTGTCGACCTTGGAGTCTGTCTGTGGCGGTGGGTCTGTGGATACCTAAGCCGCTCAGGTGCCCAGGTACCCAGGTACCTTGGGGGCTGCCTCTGTGCGCAGCATGTGAAAATGGCCCCCTTGGCCCCAGCTTTGCGACTTTATGCGGGGCGCTTTGGAGTCTTTAATCAGAGTCTACTTGTTAGCATAGACTAGACTGGCAAACTGGCCTCTGGAAAAGCCTCGCCTGGTTTGGATTTCAGGGGCTTCGAGGTGGCTATTGGATAACGGCGTTTCCAGGGTCCATGGGCGAGGCACATGCAGCAAGGAGAGCCTGTCAACTTGTGTGAGTCTGGCGCATGAGCACGCGAGTAGGCTAGGCTAGGAGCCGAGATCTGGAATGAAGCAGTCGAGAAAAGGGACTGGCAGGGAAGAGTGAGTGAGTGAGTGAGTGATTGATTGCTTGATTGATTGATTGATTGCAGGGAACCCAACAAATCTCACCGACCCCAACATGGCACTCGCTTCCAAGTTCCAGCACGGTGCAGTACGTGAGAGACGCCATCAGCGTCTGGGTCAAGGTAGAGAGAGGGTGGCATTTGGAACATGTACAGAATCTCGAGAGAACAACGGCTCGTTCTAGCTCGCCCTATGCTTTACACCGCCCGCGTGGCCTTGATTCCTCGACTGGCCGTCATCTTGCAATCATTGCTGGCAGATGCAAAAACTGTGGGCAGACAGCAAAGTACCTGGCAAGCCTGGCCATCGTCCCTTAGCTTTCAGTAGATTAATCGCCGCTTGGTTCCCTCTTTCACATGCGGTCCCACTCTGTTGATTTGCCCACAAGACCAAATTGCATGGCCCAACCCAACCCAAGCCTTGCAATCCCTTGCCAGCCAGCCAGCCAGCCAGTTTGTCTCCCTCGTCGTAATTATCCCCCCAATGCCCGCCCACGGTGAATTAAATTGTTAGGGAAATCGGTCGTGTGCTTTCTTCCTCAGCCAACAACACAAGTCCTCTTTTGGCCATCCCTGACCTGACCCTGACCCTGATTCTCATCTCATCCCATCCCATCTCGTCTCGTCTCGTCTCGTCTCGTCGTCCTTCTTCGCGCTGACAGATCTCCTCACTCTCTCCTTCAACTCCTTACTTCTCTCACTTTCTGCCCCCCCTGGATCAACCATCACCATCCACCCCGTTTCTCGATCCTCATCTACGCGAGACCTCTCCCCGAGCCCGAGCCCGAGCCCGAGCCCCTTGGAAATGACAACTGCGACCTGAGATTTCGCCCTCTTGACTCTCTACTTGCACCCTTGCCTCACCTCGACACGCCCCGCTCCGTCTCGCCGACTTCCTCTTCTTTTCATCTTCATCCTCTCCACCACTACTCCAGCTCTTGGTTCGCCTACTTCAACGTCTCAACCCCTCGACTCCTCTCTCGCGACTCACTTTTCGCCTGAAGCCCAAATCTTAACCCCCTCCTCCCTCACATCTGCCTTCCAACTCCCCCGCCGTCTCCCCACCTACGGCCCCTCCCCTGATCTGTCGCAATCATGTCGGCGCCGCTCTCCAACGGCCATCATGGTCAAATCCCATTCCTGCCCCTTACTTATGAAAAGCATGATTCAGACAACTCAGCCCGCAAACTCATTTTGACATTAATGCCTGATTGGGCCAGTGAAGACTCCAACGTGGAATTTGTGCGATTTACCGATGGCATCACCAACACGCTGCTCAAGGCGGTCAACCGTCGGCCTGGCATGTCCAAGCATGACGTCGACCGCGAGGCCGTTCTGCTCCGGGCCTACGGCAACGGCACCGCCGTGCTCATCGACCGGGAACGCGAGGCCGAGAACCACGAGCTGCTCATGAAGCACGGCTTGGCCACGGAGCTGCTTGCGCGCTTCAACAACGGCATGCTGTACCGCTACATCATCGGCAAGGTTGCCCGCGCCCAGGATCTCAGCGACCCTCTCATCCTGTCCGCCATTGCTCGCCGTCTTGCCCAGTGGCACGCGACTGTGCCCTGTCTGCCAGACGCCCATGCTACCGCCCAGGCCAATGGCCAAAACGGGACCAACGGTACCAACGGTACCAACGGCGTAGAACCGTCGCGCGAGCATCGCATTGCCCATGCCGCCCCAGGAAAGCCCCCGCCAAACATGTGGACGACTATGCAGAAGTGGATCTTTGCCTTGCCGACTGAAACCGAAGTTCAGCGCCAGAGGCAGGCTCTGTTGCAGCGGGAGCTCGAGGACATGGTGAACAAGCTTAGCCAGCGCCCAGGGCTTGGCCGCAACGGGGTACGTGACATGATATCATTCCGAGTGGCAATGTACCTTTGGCTGACAGCATTGTGCATAGCTCGTTTTCGCCCATTGCGACCTTCTTTGCGCCAACGTCATCATCCACCGCGATGGAGACGCAGATGCAGCCCCTACCGTGGATTTCATCGATTACGAGTATGGAACGCCGTCGCCCGTGGCCTTTGACATTGCCAACCACTTTGCCGAGTGGGTGGGCTACGACTGCGACTACGCGGCGGTACCGACGCAAAGCCAACGGCGGGCCTTTATCAAGGAGTACGTCAAGACGTACTTTGGCCTCACCGGCGAGGCCGTCGACGAGGACGAGGAAACGCACAAGCTGGAAACCGAGGTCAACGTTTTCCGAGGTGTGCCCGGGTTCTACTGGGGCATCTGGTCGCACATCCAGTCCGTCATCTCAGAGATTGACTTTGACTACGCCACGTATGCGGAGCTGCGCTTGGGCGAGTACTGGGCCGTCAAGGCCGAGGAGGATGGGAGTCGAGAGGCGACAGGAGAAGAGAAGCCGTTGCGGGAGAAGACGTGGTGGAGCACGGAATGAAGCGCGCGCAACGAATGAGCCAGCAAGCGACTACCAGAGCGATTGATGGCAGATGAGGCTAGGCCAGGGACAAGACCCGGGACATGGGTGGGTGAGCAAGGCGATTCTGCAAGGGCCGGTCACGTTGGGGTGAATGCTGAACCCTAGATGGATGCCCATGCGGCATGCATCATCCATCCTCTCGGCTTACTTTGTCCCTTGGCCCGGAAGTCGCTGTTGTTTGCTTACTCTTCCTTTCCTTTCTTTTTCCCCCCTTCTCCCCCTTTGCCTACTCCTTGCTTTTTTGGTTACCAATTTCTTTTTCTCTCTCTCCTCAACACCCCTCATATTCTGCGAATACTACGATGATGGCAACGCAGCGAAGAAACGAGACAAAGCTCAACTGCAGGGTTTGGAATGGCGAACTTGGAGTGCAGCCATTCAACATGAGCTATATATAGCATCTACGACTTGCATTAGAGGTCATGGAGAAAATCCATACCACATCATCCATGCTGGACTACGACTTGAAAGCCGTTGTCTCTCCAGGGAGATGGAAACATATATACAAACCAAAAGAAAAAACATATACGAAAACAAGGATTATTGAGATATTTCTCCAGCTGAGCACTGTTTTTCCTGTGACATGTCGGGGAGCTTGTTATCTCGGGAAGCTTGTTAGAATCGAGATTTGTGCAACCGCCGACTTGTTGATTTATTCATCCATTCATGTCTTTGTACACTGTTGGATAGGATAGGTAGGTAGCCAACTCTACCTTTGCTCACCTCACGTCACGTCACGTCACGTCACGACATGACACCCCGTCACACGAGGTCTCCTGTAATACTACCACGTTTTGCTTAACATGTTGGGCGCATACATACACTAGATACCGAGTATGTAGTACGTATGTGCGGTGGTGAAGAGCAGGGGTCGCAGCGGGGCGGTGCGGTTCGTTGCATGAGCGTGCGCGAGTGGACACGCCAGGTACCTCTGAAGCTTGGCTGGCTGGCTGGCTGCTTGGCTGGATGGGCTCCATTCGATCCATTTGTAGAGGCGCCCACTGATGGCCGCAAGCTTGCAGCCTCAACCGTTTGGTTCGCATGGATATGGCTGGTTCCCGTAGATCACCGTGGCGGCGGCGGCGGGGGGCCACCTTTTGTAGGTGGGTGAGAGGCGAGCCAAGGGACCCGACCGTTGGCGTATCAATACATTTGGACCAAAGTTTGAGATGACCGTCAGGTAGCCACGGTGATGGACGCCATCTTGGACTTGAAAGAAATGAGAAAGACTCTTGGGGCCTGGGTCTGGGCAGGGCCTCGGAGCAATTCCACGTCGGGTTGTTTTGCCATGTTTTTCCAGGTTTCTCCGGTGAGAGGCTCCCATTCTTCCACCGCAGCCGCCATTTCCCACTTCCCAAATAGGCGCCTCCACCTCAACTCACACCTCTTTGTCTTTGCCTCGCTTTCCGCTTCCACTTGCGCTTCCACTTCCACTTCCGCTTCTACTGTTGTATGTGCTGACCGGCCAAGCAAGCCATGTAGGACGGCAGCAGGCCACCAGAGCTGGTGATGGCGGTGGCACCACCCCCTCGCCCAGGCTGGGATCTCGTCTTCAACGGCCGGCAGCAGGGGGGCTCTATTCATCTCTGTTTCCCTTGATCGTGGCGCTCGCTACGCCGCGGCCCCCAACCAGGATCAGAGGATGCGCAGACGATGCAAGGCAGCGCGTCCGGGAATGGCGGCCTGACCCAGCTGAGAGGCGCCCTCTTGGGGGGACCTAGAACCTAGAAGAGCCCCGTTTCAGGGCATGTTGCGAACGGGAGGGCGCCGACGGCGAGGGTTGGTTGGGTGGGGTTGCATCCAAGGCGGCGGCAGTGGGAGAGTGTCTCATCGAACCAACGACTTATACTCCGTACTCTGCCGGTCGCTCCCTGTACATGGTGCGTGACGAGCGAGCTTGGCGAGACGACATGACGACTACGGAGCAGAGCAGAACAGAGCAGAGCAAGCAGAGCAGAGCAAGCAGAGCACAGAACATGGCCCACGATGCTTGAACCGCTAAAAGGGGCCAGCCAGGTCAACAACTCCAGATACCGGGGCTGGCTGCTCGTCGTGACCGGCCATGCACCTAGACGTGTACACAACCTCGTCCACACGCGCCTACGCTACGCCTACGTACTCACGAGCACAAGGTAGCAAGTGTTTCCATGCAGTGTGCAAGGCCCAGCATGGCCAAGTCGAGTCGAGCCGCATCTTGCTCCTACGTACCTACAGGTGCGGTAGACGACAGGGCAAGGGGAGCTGGTAAAGACAAGGAAGGTTATAGTTGAAGATGGATGCCCCGCCGCGTCTTTGTTTCTCTCCCTACCTGAACCACTCATTCCTCTTAAGCCTCCCCCGGTCAATAGCAGCCAGACGGTAATTGTTTGGGCAGTTTTGGGGTTGCTGGTACGTCCGCAGGTAGCCATCCGTGGTGCAGCGCTAGCATCATGCAGAAACATCACGCAGAAACATCACGCAGCAGCACAACTGGCCGTTGGAGCCCGAGCCCGAGCCTAGACTGGTCCCGCTTGGGGTTTGTTTCGAGGCCACTTGCGGGAGGGGCCAGAGACAGAGAGGCATCGAGACACTGAGAATTATGGCCTGGCCTCGACAACAAGCGGGCATGGCATGGCATGGCATGGCATAGCATGGGATCGGATCGGATCGGATCGAATGAACCAGTGGTTCGTTCTTTGGTTGTCCCGGCCGGGCCATGTTTTCTCTCTCCTTTGCTTTTTCTCCTCGCTCTCCTGTTTTCTGTGCTTCTTCCTGTTCCCTATACCGTCTTGCCCATGTCTGCTCGCTGCCATTTGTCCATTCCCTCTGCCCAGTGCCGTATCAAACTACGGAGCATGCCGTTGCAGTTGATTAAAACCCCTTTAGCCTAGCCGAGTCCTCTTCCCCCGCTGCTCGCACACTCATACACGTAATCATAGCGACAACGGCAGCGGCAATACGAGCAGCCGACTTCTTTGCACGTACTTGATCCTACATGACCAAGGACCAAGGCACAGCGCAAGCAAGAGAGACTTGTCCTCGACTCTGCCGTTGTCAGTCTGCTCGTTGCTCTTCCATCTGCCCTTTGACGCCAGTGTATCTACCTAGGTACATGGCTTGATGGCATTGTAGCATTCTGGCAGCAACCCGACTCCCACGGCTGCCTCGCTCTAGCATCATTGCACACAATCCAAGACATGGGACACGGAGCTGCTCGAGCTTGAGCAAAATGAGACAAGCCTCGATACTCGGAAACAGTACATAACACATGATCTAATCCAAGCCAGGACAGACAGTCATGAGCTTGGGTGGACATGATTCCAAGCGGCCGCCCACGAGCGTGCCTGGCTGGAAACACAACTCCCATCATCAAGACTCGAAGCACTTTCAAGACCACTACGCCGGAAACCATCCAGATAACCAACAAGATCTTTGCCCGCGTTCCGCTCCTGCTTACTACCCAGCCGTTCATCGTCAGAGCCAACCTGGCTACTTCGGCTATGGTGGAAAGCATCCTCTCCCGCACCAGTCTCAGTCTCAGTCTCAGTCTCAGCATTTCGGTGAACACACTTCGGAGCCCCTGTTGGGTCATTGTCATGATCGTTTTGATGCCGCGCTGGAGCTTGGAATGCTGCGTCACAGGCTAAACACTTTGAAAGCAGTCGTCCATAATCGTGGTATGTTTCAACTCCCCCAGCTCTGATGGATTGGGGCCCCTGAGCAGCTTTCCCCCAACTTGTTTAACCTTCATTTCTGTTCATGAATCTCCTGACTCACACTGTTCTTCTGCATCAAGGCCTTGGCCCGTATATCCCGATTCTTTCCCAGGCTGAGGAAGCTCGAAATCTGCAACATCAGTGCGAGAAAATAGAGACTCTTTGTCTTCATCACAGTGAGTGGTTCTCCATACTGCTGCATACACCAGTACGCCCACTTGGCTGAAGCTCAGATGGCAACAATCTTTAGATTGGGATGTTTTCAACCCTTTGACGGACTCTGTCCCGGAAAGATCACCACCCGGATACAATTCTTGGCTCAGAGAACACCTTGCCGGTTTCCCTCCTCCATCATTCAATACCCATCCCAAGCCGCTAGCGGCCTCGATCCCCGAGCCACCCTTTGTGGGAACGACATACAAGTGCTGGAACGAGCAGTGCCTCCGTTATGTCTATGGATTCCGTTCCAAGGCCGATCGCGATCATCATGTGTCACTTTCTCACTCTGCTACGCCTAGGGGAGAGACGGGAGCACAGGATTTTCCAAAAGAAATGGTCTCTCCACGAACCCCAAATGAGCGTCACTTAAAGAGGGAGAATCACACCAGTCCAACGCAACTCTACCGACCTCCATTTCGACCACAGCGTCCCATTATCAGTACCAATCTGCCATCACTTCCGCCACCGGACCCAACTCCGCCAGCGAGCAGAATCGACTCGGCTGGCAGTTTCACTTTCCCGGAAATGCGGTACAACTTGACCAGGAGCTTCACAGACACCGACCACGATCGCCAGTTGCCTCCTTTGAAGAGACCCCGCATCGACCGCCCTCGACTGGAGTCTATAGGAGAGTTGAAGCTTCAGCTCGGCAACAACCCCTGCATCCGATGTAGGGCTTTCAATAAGGAGGTATCTGCAACCCTGCCTCTATGCTTCTCTACCATCGCCTTCTTCAACCGTTGACTAACTACGTGCTTAGTGTGATGCTGGTGACCCGTGCTCGTCTTGTTTGAACCTGCCCTTGTCTGAAAGGGAAGCCCACTGGAGTCTTTTGGGCTGTTACCGTGGTCCAATAACATCCCTCATAGAGTTCATCTTTTTGGGTATAATTGCTCTTGACACCGTTATGTGGTAAACGAACTGACCGTTTACCTAGACCCCATGTCACCGCACCAGACCGAAACTCCGTCAGCGTCTCCCCAAGTAATAGTACCAGCAGTCGGAGAGAGTATGCCAAGATCATACCCTCTCGTCGCGGAAGCATCGCCTCGGTTTCCATATCTCGACTTCCCTGATGACTTCTGGGAGTCCTCCAGTCGTGGTCAGACCAGTGGTCTGAACGGTGGTATGGGGCAAAAAGAAGAGTCAAGGAGTAGTAGCCCCGTTGTCAATATCATCGCCTCCAGTTGGAACTTTAAAAACACTACATACGAAATGTCGGAGCTATTATATGTCAGTGCCCGACTGTCTCCCGACCGGGAGACGGAAATGAGAGCCTATCCGGTGCTATATCAAGCGAAGCAACTATTGCGAGAAGTCATTCTCTATGACCTGCAGCAGCCAAGTCCTGCCCTTCGCCCGGGTTCACAAGGCCCCAGACTATTTCGATCGGATCAACACTCGGCGACAGAGCGCCGTCGCTGCCTATTCCAGCGTACCTCGCAGTTTTTGCAGGCTTTTGAAGAAGCCGTATCTCGGAACCCCAACTTGAACCTCAGATCATGGCTGTCCATATTCATGGCTCTCTGCATCTTTAGCGCAGCACAAGCAATCTTTACCGACACTTCCGTCCTCTCGTCCCAGGGCCTCTCTGGACCAGGGAGTCAAGTCATCAAAACGACGAGCTTGCCTAACCACGCCGTTCATAATGTCTACAAGGTACTCGTCAGTCTCTTCGCCGCGGCAAGCGATGCAGTCTTCAACAGCCTCGATCAAGCCGAGGACGCACTTCTTCAACACATTAACCGCGTCATTCGGCGGGAAACGTGGACGGCGCACAACATATCTTCCAGCTTTGACTTTTTGATGAAGCTGGGCGAAGGGGAGAGCACACATGGTGTGTTTAACGGGTTTGTTCGTCCAGGACAGTTGAGCAAAGGGGAAGACAAGATTATCCTCTTACCACCGCTCGATATACCGGACTCACGCCAGGGCCTAGTCAATCTGAATGACGCTCATATACGTCCGTGGCAATCCAACAACAATAGTGACCCGTCGACGTCGGCACCTGAGCGGACCAATTATACAGACATTCGGATTATGGAGACGCCTCAGCGGGATGCATCGGGAGACGACTCAGGCATGGGCTCGGTGGAAGGACGCCCGCGGAGCCAACTTATCTCGCCGCCACGACTTAGGTCTTCGTATCAACGGGTGTCCCGACGTGTTTACTGTGACACATGCCACGAGCACCCAGACGGCTTCCGCGGCGAGCACGAACTGAGGAGGCACGTCGAGGCCAAACACTCGGCCATGGTGAAGCGTTGGGTCTGCAAGGAGCCCAGGGACATGGTTGCTTCGTCGCCGCAGCCCGTCATCCCGCTGTCGCGATGCAAGGCATGTCTGGCTCAGAAGCGGTACGGCGCCTACTATAATGCGGCCGCGCACCTCCGTCGCGCCCACTTCCGGCCCTATCGAGCCGGCAAGGCCAGCGGGGACTGGCCGTCGATGAATTTCCTCAAGGACTGGATGCGCGAGGTTCGCCGGACTACCGAGTTGAGCAGTGAATATTCGTCGAGCGGCGACGACGACGAGGTTGGTGAGCCGAGAGTATCGTACAAGCAGAATGTTACTACTCAGCAACACCACAGTCAGCAACACTACCGTTTCGCAGAATACGAACAACAACAGCAACCACAAGGACTCGAACCTGTCCACGCAGCCTTGGTCGCGCAACCTACCTCGTTGCCCGTCCCCATTGACCGCATCAGCCCGTCTCAGAGGCTGGTCGAGAACCGCGCCCGATGCCCACACCCAGACTGCGGCCGCGTCTTCCGCGACCTCGCCGCCCACATGCTCACACACCAGGAGGAGCGTCCCGAAAAGTGCCCCATTGTGGCTTGCGAGTACCACACAAAGGGCTTCGCCCGCAAGTACGACAAGAACCGCCACGCTCTCACCCACTACCGCGGCTCCATGGCCTGCCCCTTTTGCCCGGGCTCGGGCACCCCCTTTGAGCGCGCCTTTAACCGCGCCGACGTCTTCAAGCGCCACCTCACGGCCGTCCACAACGTCGACCAGGCGGTGCCCGGGGCGCGCGCGCTCGTCGCCAGCGTGGAACCCTCGCCCGGCGTCGTCAAGGCGCAGTGCTCCATCTGCCGCGGGTACTTTGCGACGCCCCAGGTGTTTTACGAACATCTAGACGAGTGCGTCCTCAATGTTGTCGTGCCTGGTAGCGGCGGCGGCGGCGACGAGAGCGCATCTCGGCACACGACACGACAAGAACAGGACCCGAATCAGAATCATCATACACATCGACTGCCAAAATAGCACGCCGCGGGAACCCAGGCCCGGAGTAAAAGAGTGTTTCATGTTTGTATTTGGAAGGGAAAATGGGCGGTATTGTGCTTTTGTGTCTTTAATCCTTTTACCACATTGCTTAGGTTTTGCTCCCCTCGCTTTGGTCGTTCTTGATAGTGCCTATCCCAGTTGGCAAATGAGAGAGGATGACAAGGAATAATGCTAGGACCACTGTCTTGATTCTTTCATCAGCCATGTCACCAATGTAGTACGCGGTGTCGTCACAGCTCATATTGTGGTATCAAAATTGGTGTTTCGGGAGCTACCAGCTCAAGTGCTCTATTTCTAGTCGCTACTAGGTAGTCTAGTCCAACAAGCTATCCGGCCGCTAAAGTGTATGGACAAGATGATGTGAAACAAAACGCTATTAACAATGTATGCGTCATCGCTATGTAAGACGCTCCTTTGTGTGAATACAAGGAGCCAAAAGCTTTTTTATGTGAGACAGAGCAGCGTCATATCGAAAAACAAGGATATTACAGGGATGGAGCCAAACAATTATTGCTCCTTGGAAGTGGGGGCACCAGTCGACTCATCGACCCTCTTCTCGCTGATGGAGTCATCAACCATGAGATGCTCGTGGCGGTTGGGCATCTTGGGACTTGAGCGCTTGAAGAACTCGTGAATCTCGGGAGTCAAATCGCCATCGTCCGTCACGGCGACTTCGGTTTCCTTGGGGCCGCGGGTGGCCTGGATTTGCTCCCACTCGGTACGCATATCCTCCACCTTTGACTTCCAGTCCAGCTCAGGGTCGTACGTCTTGCCAACGCCACGCATTCGCTCCCAGACGCTGAGGTGGACGGGGTTGACAGCGACACCGTGGTACTCCTCTTCCTTGCCCGCGCGGATGTAGTTCCAGCGGCGCTCCTGCTCCTTGAGGTCGAGACCGGTGGTGTCGGGGACGAAGAGGAAGGTGAGAACCATGCCGGCGAGGCCAAACCACGGCACGACGTAGAACTTTGTCGGGGTGTCGATGTAGTTGTAGAGGACCGAGGCCAGAAGGGCGCCAGACTTGCCAATGCAGGCGGAGAAGCCGTGGGCGGTAGCACGGACGGGGGTGGGGAAGACCTCGGCGGCGATGAGGAAAGTGACCGAGTTGGGGCCAAACTGGTTGAAAAAGGACGAGATGAAGTACATGGCCTGGAAGCCGTGGATACCGGCAGGGCTGGTGTAGTAGTCGTACTTGAAGGCGGGGATGACGAACATGAGGAAGCACATGAAGAAGCCGACCTGCTGCATCATCTTGCGGCCGTAGAGCTTGTTGTCAATGAAGAGGGAGGCCATGTAGTAGCCGGCCAGGGAGACGACAATGTTGACGAGGTTCCAGCTCCAGGTGACGAGGAGGGAGTTGGGGTTGCTGGAAATGACCTTGATGAACTGGCCCTGGAAGAGCTTGTTGCCGTAGAAGAAGACGTCGTTGCAAAACCATGTGCCGGCGGTAGCAAAGAGACGGCCACCAAAGTGGGTGAAGCAGTAGCGGAGAGCGTTGACATCGTAGCCAGTGACGTTGGAGCGCTTCTTGGCGTCCTTGAGCTGTTTGGAAGCATCGGGCATGCGGTAGGTACGGTAGTAGAGCAGCCAGAAGGTACCGATGGCGGGGAAGGCAAAGGAGAGGCGGAATGTGTACTGGGCGGCGGAGACGCTGTAGGGAGGAGAGCCCTGGCCCTTGTTGAAGATGACGAGCAAGACGATGAGAACGACCTGGTTGACAAACTGGCCCCAGCCCTGCATGAGGAAGGCCGTGGTAACGCGGCGGCCACGGTGAAGGCGATCCTCGCGGGTAGAGAGCTTGCCGGCAGTGACGGCGCTTTCGAGGGACGAGGTGGCAGTGATGGGATACTCGCCGCCAACACCCATGCCGTAGAAGAAGAGAGACCAGGCGTAGCAGATGACCCAGCCCTGGAGGTTGATGCCCCAACTGGCCGTCAGCATGAGCAGACCGATGAACATGATGGCAGCATCCTGGATGAGACCCCAGCGGCGGCCGATCCAATCACCCATGACACCAACGACGGCCTGGCCGACCATGATGCCAATGATTTCGAGATAGGTGACACTGGAAACCCAGTTCTTGCTGCAGACCTGGTGGTCGCCCCAGCACTCGGGCCAGGCGGCCTTGAAGAGAGGCTCGAGGTTGCCGATGGAGAAGAGGACGTAGCCCTCGAGACCGAGGCCGGCACCGGGGATGACGGCGTGGCGGAAGTACCAGGCCAGAGGAGAGAAGGGATCCTCCTTGGCCATCTGGCCGGTAGTGCGCAGCTCCTGAGCGGAAGCCTCGCGGTCGACCTTTGAGACGAACTTGGCGCGCTTGACGAGGGGGAGATCGGCCCAGTAGACGCCGTCCTCGTTGTACGAGTCGGAAGGACGGGTGACATGGCTGAAGATGCGGCGCTCGGCGTCGGTGGCATCGGCCATGGGGAAGTCTTCCGAGTCGGTTTCGGGGGGAGGGCCATGAGGGATGGGAATCTCGCCAGGGATGGCGGCCTCATGGTGACGATGAACCATGATGAGTGAGAGTTGTGGTGGCGGTGATGATGGTGATGGTGATGGTGATGGTGATGGTGTCGACTTGAGCTTGGATTGGGGCTGAGGTTGATTTATAAATATAAATGAAAAAGGCTGGCAACCAAAAGTGGATGCGGATGGGTAATCAGATCAGATCCGTCAAGCGGACTGGAGAGGGAAGGTGCGTGCCTGGTGCCTGCCTCTTGCCGATGATGAATAGCAAGCAATTTAGCGACTGCCGTGGGTTTGCTCGAGGGGAATCTGTCAATCGAGGAAAGGGCGCGGCCGTATTTGAACATTTGAAGCTGCGAGGATGATGCATTGCTCGCTCGTGTGAGCGCGTGTGAGAGCGCAAGCTTGGACAATGGACGAAGCGGCCAGTCACAGGACGGGCTGGGCCATCGTGCTCGAGGCTGTGGCCAGCAGCGATCGACGGCCGGGGCGAGAGAAGGCAGAGAAGGGTTGGGATCTGGAGCCCCACGCATCCCCATCTAGTTTCCATCATGGCTCCATCATGGCTCCATCCCGGCTCCATCCCGGCTCCATCGCCAGTCTCCATCTCCAGCGGCGTGCTCGAGTCTGCTTCGGGCAAGTGTGCGCGTGCCCGGCTAGGACGGCACACTTCGGTCGTCCATCGGTTGGCCCGACCGCGAGGCACCAGAGGCATTCTCGCAGGTCTCGCAGCCCACGTGCAGCAGCCGGGAACTGCCATTGTCGACGCCGCCGTTGTTGGCTCGTGATTGCACCGTGGCATCGTTTCATCCTGCATGCCATAATTGCCGTCTCGGTGTCCCAAAGCAGGCAGAGATGCAATGCTCAATGCATCCATGGCCAGTCTCGACGGCTTCTCAATGCCGAGCCGCCATGGCCATGCCTCGGTCTGTCTGCTCTGCTTCCCTGCTCTGCTCTGCTCTGCTCTGCTCTGCTCTGCTCTGCTCTGCTCAGCTTCGGTGACCAATTGAGCGCTGCTTATCCCCCCCTCGGCCTCTCTCCGCTGCAAACTCTGGCCGTCTCGTCTCGCCTCGCCCTGCTTTGTCAAGCCCGAGCCCGAGCCAGAGCCAGAGCCAGAGCCAGACAGTCAGAGGCTAAGAGAGGCTGAACAAGTGGGCTAAACTCAACGCCTGTGGGGCCGCGGGTTGTGGCGGTTGGCGGTTCGGCGGCAGTCCCCTGCTTGGCATTGGCCCGCAGCCTTTCCGGAAATGGCTGTGCATGGAAAAATGGAAAAATGGAAAATGGAAAGGGACCATGGTCGCGTGAGGTCCTGCCCTGCTCAGCCAAGAATCCCAAGGGCCAAGACAGCCAAGGTGCCAAGCATCCAGCCAGATCGGGCCCCCAGCATGCGGCTCTGGGGGGAGTCTTTTTTTTTTTTTTTTGTTTCCACAGACTTCAACCTCCAATCTTTAACCTTGGCACCAAGTCTCAGGACCCAGGTCCCTGATTTTCCCTGATTTACCCTCGCCATTAAGCTTTCATTCTCAGGGCTACACCAGCACAGACTACAGACTGACCTTCGGAGCGTATTCAATGGGCCTCATTCCTGCTACGAATTTACCTGACAGCACGACTAGGCCGGATGGCAATCCAACTACTAATGCAATCCTGTCAAGCCAATGCCATATCACAATCTTCCATTCCTACCTGTCACTCTCCACGTAACAAATGAAACGCTGCCTCTAGCATCCCCCCCCCCCCGCCCCGCTCCGGCTCCATCTCCGTCCCCGAAACCAAACCTCGCTGCCAACAAGCTTAAACCCATGCTTCTAGATAGGCTCCATCATTCGCCTTTGCACGCCATGTACCGTACTCTGCCTCTGGGCTACTGTAAGCACTACCTACCTACTAGACTACCTGCTGCAGCAAACAGGCCGAGGTACGGATGCAGTAGCAGCATGTACATGCATGCAAGACCCTTCGATGCAACGCCGACCCTCCATTCATTATCCAGACTGCCATGTCATGCCCTCTTCTTCTCTCCACAGCCATGCTGCCAGTCAGTCACCCTTCAACAGACCGAGGCATTTTGTATCCGTTCTCTTCCCTTTCCCTCCCAACTAACAAAACTAGTCCCAAGTTACCCCTTGTACGGCACCAACCAACCCGGCCCCGCCGTTTCCCTTGTCTGCTCCCTGGTCCTGCACTTGGTTGGCAGAGACTCTATACGAAATCAGCCCATGACCGTGGCGTGGCAGGCGACCTAGACTTCAAATCGACGTAGCGTGCTGGCAAAGCATAGACGGCAAAGCCACGCAATCCCAAGTCCGGTAGTAAAGTATTCGACGGCTGTCAGCCACCTACCTACCTTACGCACAAAGCCATTCATCCATGACCAAGTACATGGCTACGATATACCACATACCCAGCCAAACAATGACCATTTCGATAGACCCAACTGATTATGTTGGTAATGCATATTTACGTAGGTAGGCAGCCAAGGCGGCTGCCAGATAAATGGCTGATAAAACTAAACCTGCTCAACCAGTCTTTCCAAAGCTCAGTCGTTCCCAAATACACAGGCAGAAGTGGAAAAGGGCCGGCCTATTTTGCAGCTCTCGCACAAACCCATTCGCCTCTTTGCTCATCTTGCGTTTCAATTTCTTGCTCGCACTCCTCCACCCTCGCGGCACATGTCCATCCATATACCTTGCACTCGTCTCTCTTCCTCTTCTTCTTCTTCTTCTTCTTCCACCACAGCCTCAAAACAAACGCCACGCTGCAATTGGTACAAAGGAAATAGAAGAGAGGAAAAAAAGGTACGACGAAATAAAACAAAACGTGTCAATACAACACCCTCCCCAATCACCGTCGCCGACATTGTCGGGCAGGTGAGAGACCTTTTTATGTTCCGCCCGACGGTCTCATCCGGGCGGGGGGGTTTTCCCTTCATTTTCCAGCCGGCCGGGGCGTCGTCTCGTCCTCGTCTGCCGGGGCAGCATCTCCGCCACTCGGCCGCATCGTATTCGCGGGCCGTGGCGTCGCATCCACGCTTCCGGCCCGTTCCTCGTCGGCCGTAATCTCTACCTCGGGCGGCGTGAGCGTATATCTTGCTCCGCCACTCTCAAGAAACCCCGACTCCGTTTCCCTATAAGGAGTCGTCATCACCTGTGTCACTGCTTCAGGCGTGCTTTCTGACCCGGCTGTTGCGCTGTCGTGACTGTTGGCTCTCATCATCTCAATGCCCAACTTGGAGCTTGGAAGACTGCTTTTTCCAAGCCCAGACTGGCCACTGCGACTAGCGTGTCGCGCATCGCGTCCTCCTCCCAGCTCTTCGTCCTCGTCATCCGCCGACTCGGTACCCTGTTCTCCCACATCTGATTTGCCCTTTAGCCTATCTAGAGACCGTGGGCCATGCTCCATTTGACCGGGTGCCGAGTGCTGCGTGAACAAAGACGGCGGTGCTGTATTGCTTGAGCAATCTGCAGCGCCCCCTCCTTCATTGTCTGCTGAGATGCCAAGCCCTGTGTCGACCCAGTCGTTTGTCCCCTTTCGACTGAGCACCACAGATACTTCGTCCGTCGTGGCCGACTCCGAGTCTCCAAAGAGCGATGAGCTGATCGAGTCCTCCCGGCTCGACATCATTGCTGCCCCCAGACGTACAGCAAACGTAGACGATGTGGATGTCGGACTGTCCTCTACGCGCGCGTTGGCTTTTCGGATTCCCAACGGTACCGTCCTCGGGGCGCTGGGGGACGCGCATTGCCCTGGCGACTCGGGTCGCCACTGACACAAGCCTCGTAGCACCTCGACTAGCTTCGATGAGCTGATGGGCTTCTCAATCAACGAGTCAAAGTAATGCGGCGCCTGCAGTTCCTTTAGATATGCAGTAATCGCCACGATGGGCGTGTGAGAGTTGGCGTTCTTCGTTTCTCGAATCATGCGTGCAACGTCTGCGCCATTGATCTGGGGTAGCTGGTACTCCAAGAAGATGACGTCGAATTTGATTTCGCTCATCGAGTACCGAACAGCTTCAGATCCGTTGGGTACCGAGATGGTTCGGCAGCGAAGCTTTTCCAGCAATTTCTCCATCACCATCCGTGAAACCGGATGATCCTCACATATCAGAACATCTAGCGGTCGGAAGGTAGGTCCTCCGTCAAATGCTATCTGGGACAGCCGCCGTGAGCTCTGTCTGCGCCGTTGAACCCGCAACAGTGCGTTGTGCTTGTCTCCCTCATTGTCCGAGGATGAAGGAGACATGTCAAACACCTGGCTTCGTCGGTTTCGGTGATGATGCATAATGTCGGATGCCACAGGACTGCCATCCTGGGATTGAGACCCGACTGTCAAGGACCTCGATCGGCCCGAGGAATTGCTTGGCTGTCGAGGCGTCGTTACCATCTTTTGGGGCGAGAGGGACAGCGGAGGCGGTGCTGTGCTACGAGCCTTGGCAGGGACCGCTGCTACCGTGGTGGCGGCCTTTTGCAGAGTGGGTGGTGCTTTTGGTTGCTCGAGCGCCGAATTGGGCTGGAGTGACGAGGGTCCCGATTGATGAGAGAGGCTGGACGAGTTACTCGACGCCTTCCGTCGCCCCTCAGACCCTTGTCCCGCCACAAAGGAGACAAGCAACGGGGAAGAGGGCTGGGACGCTCTGTTCGGAGAGGCAGCTGCGTGGTTGTATCCCGTTTGAGATTGAGACCGATTCGATGCCTTGGCGTTGGACAGGGACCGCTGTATGGAGCTGGGGAGCACAGGACTACCCTCGAGCGATGGTGAAGAGGAGCCGACGTTGGTTCCACCTCCGAGATTAGCAGAGGCTTGCTTGCTCTGAGCTGCCAATGCTTCTGCTCGCAGTTTTTGGATCACGTCCTTGTTGGCCTTTTCCAGCACGGGAAGATTCTTGAAGCTAAATGTTCCAAAGTCATCGACAGCCATAGGTTCGCTCAGACGCCGAGACTTGAGATCTCGTACGTGCGGAGGAATGTGCAATGGCATCAGTTTTCGGTTCATTGAGTTGACCTGCGATCGTACGCGGGAGAGGGCATCGTGAGGTCGCTCGGGATACTCGGACCCGGCTGCGGAAGACGGCGGGGAAAGCTGGTCCTCCATTTCTTCTGCAAAGGATTGCAGGACAGCGCCTCGTGCGTCAAAGTATTCCGTATCCTCCGGATTCTCCAGCTGGGGTACGAATTGCGCTTCGTCTTCAAGCAGCGTATCCCAGTTCACCTCCTGGAACCAAGGATGATTCCGAATCTCCTCACCGCCCGAAGAGAACTTCTCCTCTCTGTTGGATCCCAAGCGTTGATGCGGCTCCATGCAGAGCAGCCGATTTATGAGGTCTTTTGCCTCCTCCGAAGCAGGCTCGAACTCGTCGTCATCCGGCCATTGAATCTTTCGCGCCAAGATGTTCTCGAATACCTCTTCCGCCTCGTCAGCGTGGAAGGGTGGGATTCCGTAGAGGAATTCAAACATGATGCAGCCCACAGACCACCAATCACTAGTCTCGTCTTGCTTGTCGCCTTTGATGGTCTCTGGGGCTAGGTAATCAGGTGTACCCACGAAACGCCTGTTTGTATCCTCAGGATTGAACAAGGCCATGGGTGGAGGCATCATATTGGCATGGGGCAGTGAGTTCCTAGCATGGCTATCGATACTCATGCGTGCCCCTGTAATCAATGGCAGGTCTGGAGACCCTTGTGCAATCGCCTCCTCGTCAAGCGGAGACTTGACACTGGCGGGGTGAGAGCCAGGCTCAGAGTCATTAAGGGAAAAAGTGGTAACCATGTGGGCGAGCATCTCACTCCCGCCACTGTCGCTCCGATGACCAGTCGAGATTCTGCGAGGCTCATGGCCAAGGTTGAAGTAGGAAGGCTGGCCCAGGCTTCCCGTCTCAGGCGTCATTTGCGGCGTCATGCTAGGGGAATGGGCGTGGCCATGCAAATCAAGGGATGTAGACCGTGAGGATGCAATAGACGTGGAGCGGGCAAAGGGGCCTTGCTTGAGTAGGTCCGGCGTCGCGTCGGAATTCTCACTGTTAAGTGCCCGCTTCTGTCGACCGACTAGACCCATGCGAGAGAGGCCAAAGTCGGTCAGTTTGAGGTGACCCTTCTGGTCAATCAAGAGGTTGTCCGGCTTTAGGTCCCGATGGATGATACCACGACTGTGGAGATGTTCAACGCCCAGCACGACTTCGCCTAGATACTTCTTGACCCAGTCCTCCGGAAGACCGCCAAGAACTTTGATGAGCGAGGCGCAGTCACCTCCGTTCAGATATTCCATAACGAGGTAGAGGTAGTCTTTGCTAGAGAATGTCCAGTAGAGCTTGGCAACAAACTCGCTTTGGCCTTGCCACATCATAATCGCTCGCTCAGCCTTGACGTTGCCCACTTGGTTCTTGGCGACCATGTCAGCCTTCTTGAGAACCTTGATTGCAAAGTATTCGCCCGTCGACTTCTTCTTGGATAGGTACACGCTGCCAAAGGCTCCTTTGCTGATCGGCTTGATGATTTCGAAATCTTTGATCGATGGTTGTGTTGGACGGGCCTGGGGAGGAGGCTGAGCGCCAAGGCGCGGAGAAGGCGGTGGCTTCATCATAAAGTCTGAAATGGCAGCCGAGGATTGCCTTCTATGATGTCGGGTAGGGACAGCAATAGGTGAGCTAAAGTCGCTGTGAGGAAGCCTGGGTGATGCTTCGGGAGATACCACCCCTTCTTGGGACATGGGGAAGTTTCGAGCCTTGATTCTGAGAGGCGAAGAAGGCGCTGTGAGTCGAGAAGGTGACTCCTGGCGATGAGGGGATGAAGTGCCTGGGATGATCAGGCTCCGTCGGTGGTGTTGCCGGGCACTGGCGGCCCGTCTCAAGTCACCAAACTCAGACATGGGTGACTCGGTCCGGGGGCCGTTTCTGGAGGCCACCGATGATGACCGCAAGCTCCCGTCACTCTCGATGGTATCATTCTCTACTCGAAGAGAATCTCTGCGAGTATCCCGGGCCTGCCCAGGACCAGCGAGTCCGCCTACGTGAGACCGAGGGGTTGGGCATTCCCTCGGGCTGCTGGACCTCGTAGAAGCAATGAAAGACGCAGGACGTGATCGACTCCGTCCATCTGAGGACAAATCCATCTGGCGCAGAGCTGTAGCTAAAGCGGAAGGGCTATTCAGCGGCAGCTGAAAAGTCTCTTCGTCATTGGGCTCGTCGGCAATAGCTTCTTCGTCTGCAATCTCTTCGGGCTGCTCGTGGGGGGGCTCTTGTTCTTCATTTGAAGAATCCGACAGATCCCCAGTGGCTATGCGAGCTGCTTTTCGCAATGCCTCATCGATACAGTCCTGTACAAGAACAGCGAGTTCAATCCGAATCCGCTCCGCATATTCGATAATTTTCCTGTGGCGGAAAACGGCGTCAATCTTGGTCCTGGCTACTTTCTCGGTATCAGAGCAGAGAAGGGCGAGGCCCTGCTCCTGTTCCAGCGTGTTTGTGCTTGGAGAGTGCCACTGAAGGACTTGGGATATTCTCGACTCAGACTGAGGCGATTGCGTACGAAACTCGCCAGTCAGTTGCGATGTAGAGGGCTCCTTGATGGCAGGAGTGCTAACCTCGATAGCAGTATCACACAGATCCATCAGGAGCTCGACAATTCGAGCCTGAGGACGGCGGACGGCGAACGAGCGTGCTCTGGAATGGCCAAAGCCACCCGATCGTTCCCTCGAGCGAGGTAGAGAGCTACCGGGGGAAGACTGAGTCGAAGACGGAGGGGGTCCAATAGATAGGCCTTTGTACTCGGCCAAGGGGAGGGACGACTGCTCTCCAGCCATGGAGCGACTCTTACGGGCTTCCAAGGCATCGAGCACCTTGACGATGGAGTGACGATGTTCTGTAAGATTTTCCTGGGCCATTTGCACATCCATCTCGGCTCGGTGTTCTTGGAGGCACAAGTCTGTATGTTTCTCAAACCACCAGCGTGGAATCTGACGTTCACATATGCGGCAGAGTACAGGAGGTGGTGGTGCCTGTCGTTCGGGATCGTCCAGGCCAGACTCGGCGAGCTGTGTCAGGTAGCTGGCCAGAACCTCGGCGCCTGACCCAAGAGAGTTGACAATGACGCTTGGGAGATCAATCTTGATTTCTCGAGGAGCAATCCAAGGCCGCAGCATCCACATTGTCTGAGCGTCTCCAGTCAGTCACCGCGTTGGGTACGCATACGTGGACGGGAAAAGACTCACATGGCTCTCTCCACCCGAAACGCTATCGTAAACCATGATTCCCTGTGCTTCGAGGTCGAGTGCTTGCGGTTCGTGGTTTTCGGCCTCGGTATCGCTGGTGTTGTCTATGGCCAGCATTTTGGAGAGGGGGCCAAGCTGAATGGCAAAGCGGACTCGGTGGCTCCTCGAGTCATCCTTCTTCATGGACTCGACCACCTCGGTAAAGACGTTTTTGTTTTCGCTGACTATTAGGTCGGAGATGGGGATGCCATTAACCTTTTCAAACTGGGTACCGACAACGTCGGTCCAAGAGGGGCTGACCCATTTGATGGTGCCGTCGAGGTTGAGGTCGACGATGGTATTGAGCGTCTGCTCGGCTGCTTCTCGAAGGTCCTCGCGTTCATTTCGGATATCTTGACTTAGGGACCGCTCCATGAGGGTTTCTTGTTGGACTCGCAGCGAAGAGACGGCCGGGGGTGCCAGCGTGGCGCCGGCTTGAGGGTCCATGGCCATGGCCTCGGGAAGCCGTCACGGCGGCAGTGTTGGTGGAAGGGGCCAGAGTGAGGCGCGGCTGGCAATGGGAGGGGTAGGCGAGGAGAGGAGAGACTCGGGGTCTGGCAAGGGCGCCAGGACTACAGACCCGCGAGTCTAGAAGACATGACTGAGGATCGCCGGCAAGAGTGTCTCGAGCTGACGTGGGGATTCGTCGTCAAGGTGCGGGCATAGATGTGAAGTCGGTGCACGGGCGACGAGGCCAGTCGGGAGGCCGGCCGTGATGCCGCTCGAGATGGGGCAATGGGGGGGGAATCGTAGTGCGGCCGTGGGTTGGAGGTTGGTCGTAGTCGAGTCGCTCGTCGCCGTTACCATTGACGGAGGAGAAACACAAAGTTCAGCCTAGGCGCCTCACAATGGCTCAGCGAAGCCGTGGCTCGCGTTCCTCTCATGATACAATAAGCGGGGAAGGGAGCAGCGTGCCAATCACAGCGCACATCTCCGCCCCGGGCGGGCTAGCACCCTTTTGGACCCTTACTCTGGCTTCCAAGCCCAAGCACAAGCATCTCACCTCACCTCACCAGGCTCACCTCGCCAGGCCCACTAAGCTCACCTCGTTGCTCCTCGAATCCTCGCTCCTCGCACACGCTCGCACATGCTTGCACATCTTTGCTGGCACAGGCTGGCCCCTGGCCAAGCCGCGCCTGGACGTGGACGGACTGCACTCACTCCTTTGCATGCCGCTGCAATCTGCACTCTGCACTCTGCACTCTGCACTCTGCACTCCTCTGCAATGCACACGGCACGTCGGCGCACCGCACACAAGCTGCATTCTCCCTGTTGCGTTGCTACCCTGCACGGGTTTCGGTTGGTCCCCCTAGTGCCGACGTAGTACAGAGCATACCGTATATCCTACCTGCCTGTCTGCTTCATGGCCAGACCACACGCGGTTCCTCGTCGGCTGAACGGAGTAGCGAGACGATCAAACGCAGGGCTGCGTACTGGCCATATAATACCTACTGTAGGTACCTAACTACTAACCGGTAGGCTGACGCATCACCGCGACTCCGGGGAAGTCAACCCGTCCGTCCAACGCTGGGCAACCTCGCCGTTGTTGGCTGTCTATGTGTGTGTGTGTGTGTCTGCTCGTCCACTCGGAATACCAGTCCCGCCATCCATCCTGTGTCTACCTGCCTTTGCCATGCAGCCAGCCTGCAACGCCGACAGATGTTGTCTGTCTGTTACGCAGGAGGAATGGGCACATGTCCTGCCGATCCATCCACCACCGTCAGATCCGTCAACTGTCCGCTAATGCATCACAAAATATATAGCCAAACAGAGTCGACAGGCATGAATAACCAGGTGAGACGGGAACGGACAGGGGAGGGGAATGGAACCCTCCCTCTGCCCGGCCTCATGACACCACACACTCGTCCAATGTGCGTAGAACCCAACCGCTCTACTCCGTATCCAGCGTACTTTTCTTCTTCCCCCCCTTCTTCACAGAAGGCAGGCTCGCATCTCGCTGTTGAAGAGTACAACAAAACGTATCAGCATGACTATTCGTTTCAGTATTATAGATGGCCCGGAGGACTTGTATACACTGATCCAATCTTGAGCTACGTAGCCCAACTCTTGTGTGCACATCTCACTCATGCCTCGACCGAGCGACTCAGCCCGCGAGCCAGCAGCAACATTTGTTGCTCACTATGACCATTTGCTTCAGGTAGATGCTTCACCGCTTTGAGAATTGTCGCATCAGTGTGCGGTACGTAATGAGCTGATCTCCTACCAACACATCCCAGTCCCTGTTATTGCAGTGTTTTATGTTGTATCCGTACCAACTGCCGGAGCTTTCGAGGCATGTGACGACATCGGTTGATTGCGGATGGACGTAATAGTTCGTAACAAGCCTTGTGGCTCAAGTATTTGCCTCTGTCGAACAGTTTGGAAGAGCTTGCCCTCACAATCAGCCATGTAGTACTGACCTGAATCGCTATGGCCTCACTCTCACCCTCACCCTCACGCTGGCACGCAGTCACACCAGTCTTTCAGGTACCTTGGTATCTATGCAAGGTTCCAGAGGCCAGCACCTACCTGGGACGGTCACTCCAGCCGCCAGCCGTTCTCCAGTTGATTGCTCAACCCATTTTGCCAAAGCACTGCCTTTCCATGGCCTGGCAGAGGCTACAGGTAGATACCTAGGCAGTGGTATACTTGTAGTTGGTGTCCGTGGGAAGCTGCTCGAAGAAGACACGATCGATGTTTCGCATGTTGCATGCGCCCTCTGAAGCTATGCAGCTGCGAGTAGCGTAGCATGAGGTCGTAGACCGCCTTGATATGCGACCTGTTTTGGAGATATTGTGCAGCCAATCCAGTGCACTCTTCAGTATGGGTGGCGGAGATGCCTCTGCTTTGTTTTCTCCGGGAAGAGTGTCAACGTTTCATGGCATTGGTAATTCCTCAGATAGCGCAAAATAGGCGAAACTTCACTGTCACTGTAGGGACATCCGCGATTTGCGCCTTGTTTAGGTATATAGAAAGAGTTGGCGATGATACCTATCCAACGGAGCATACCAATGGATATTTCGCCGCATGCTTGTGAGCCGGAGCCTCGGGAACAATAGTGACGACATTCATGTTAGGTTGACACGTGCTGCTTACATCACACACCACACGGCAGTCAGTATCAACTGATTGAGCCGTTGAGAATCAAGCATATCAATGCAGAACTGGTCAAGCAACAAACCGTACACTCCTTGAAGAGTTGGACATGACAGACTGGCCGTTCTCGAGGCAATAGGCTAGTTGAGTTCCCAGCAGCAGCTCCTTCAGCATTGATTGTCCCAGTAATCCAGTTGCGGCACTGTATACGATTCGCACCTAGCACAACATGCCTTTTCAGGCTAGCTTGACGGTGAGTCTTCCTAAAATAGGTTAGGCTCTTACCTAACACTGATCACAGTTCAACACGCTCGGATGACAGGATCACGGCTCACTTCCATTCCGCTCGACGTCGGTTGAGATTGGCTGCGCCAGGCATGCGTAATAACGCTCTCGCTGCATAGCCCAAACTGGCACTTCTCTTTGCTCCTCTGGCCAACCACTGTGCTCGTCAAACAGAGGCCATCGGTCAGAACGGAAGCCCGCAAGTCGTCAGGCATCTTCCAGCAACAGCTTGCGTACACCTGCCCCGAACAGTCCGCGTTCCAGCGGCTCATGGTGCCGCCCAATGTCGTCTTCTCCGTCACAAGGTATATATGAAGGCCGGCGTGGGCCTGCGTCTTCAGAGGAAGGGGACAAGGGTGGGCTTCTGTCGCTAAACCCGGATTTTATGAAGACACTCACAGACAAAAGTCCGAGCCAAGGTGAGAGGTTCACTCCAAATTCGAAGAGCATTTCCAGCTGACGTACCATACAGATGGTATGACTTCCAAAAAGAGAGGGCCAAAGCCCAACAGCAAGCCAGCCCTCACTAGGCGTCAGGAACTCAATCGACAAGCACAACGGTATGTCGCTTGGCTGCTACACAGTCCTCTTCCTAGCTGCTAAGCCCTGCTACAGCACCCATCGTGAGAGAAAGGAACATTACGTCAAAGCCTTGGAAGGCGAGGTGTCCCGACTGAAGAATACCTACGGCAACATTTCACAGGACAAGGAGAGACTTGCTGAGGAGAACAAGACGCTGCGAGACGTGCTCGCCCAAAATGGAATTCCGGCCCCGAATTCGACGCCTGGCGACGTCCTCACTATATCAAGTACGGCAAACGTTTCCGGGAGCCAGCCAGCTGGATCATCAATTGCTCTATCACCACCATTCATGTCAAACTCGTCAGCGCCATCGGTCTCTTCGACTGCAAACGGACCTCTAAGCACCCAACCATCGCCTGCTAACTATCAGTCGAATCAAGACTCTTCCTCTATGGCTCGTCCCTGAAAATTTCCGCGCCGACCCGCCTCACATGTGAGCGTCCTTAGTAAGGCGATGCAGCAACATCGTCGAGGATTACTCTGCCAACGGATGCACTAGTCTCGAAAAACCCTGTATCGAGCATCGGCCTTTCGTCAGGGTAGAGAGTGGTGCAGGCTCTGCGTCAACTGATTATGCTTCCAACGATGACCTGTCCGCCAGATGTATCTACACCTCCAGAGTCCAGGCCACTGCCCTGCTCCACTTGTGGTGTAGAATGTTGTCCTGCGGTTAATGGGTACGGGGGCTTTCATGGCAGACTTTGTGGCTTAGCTGGATCCTGGACAGAGCAGTTCTTTGCTGGTAAGGTCATGCCGACTATGGAATGGCAAAACCATCACGTTCGTGTCCTTGGTTCTCCGAGTTTGAGAACGCAGGTTTAGAAACTTGTTGACGCGTCGAGAAGGAAAGCAGGGTGGTACGGTAAGGTCAGGTTCTTTGACTAAAAGGACTGTCTTCGTACTGACTCTCTGCAACAATTGGAGCTATTCCAACAGGAGTTGAAACTGTCTATCATGTTGTACATAGGACTCGGTCACTTGGAATCAGCCATACCGGTCAGAAAAATCATAGGACAAGTAGCGAGATTACCAGAAGATGAACATCTATTGTTGTATCGAATGATTCATTACCAAGCTACTGGCCAAAGTAGCTGTCACTTGGTTTCTTTGTTGTTGAAGTGGCTTATTTGGAGTGTCACCCTAATGCACAAGGATACTAGAATGAGGGCGTCGCGTACTGCCCTTCCTACTCCAGTACCTCTCGAATACACTATCCAGTGCTTGATTATATTTTATCAGGCATATACACCTAAATACATACTTGGCAGCTTCTGCAAGAAGCGCATTCAGCAACCGTCTCGGCCAAACGAGAAGCGCTGCTTGACTGTGGCTGGGGCCCTTACCCTACAAGCCTACCGAGTGTGGCGCGGCTCGGTGTGGCTGGACAGCACATGGATTTTTTTTCTCGCAAGAAACACAGCGTGCCCCACACCCCACCCCACCAAATTCGCTGTGGATGTCCAAATTCTGGCATCGCCGGTGATAAGGCGCAAGCAACTCTTCGATTCCCCCACCATCAACCTACGCGCCCGCGCAGAACAGCTCAAGATGGCGGACTCACTCGACTACGTCAAGATCTGCGAAAGCTGCCCCGCCGGCGATGGCTGGGGCCCGGATGTCACCAGCGAGACGACCCTTCATGGCGTGCCCTATGCGCCCTTCTCCAAAGGCGACAAGCTAGGCCGTATGGCGGACTGGACCACCGAGGGCAAGGATCGTGACCGTGGCCGAGCCCAGTACAACAGGAACTACCGAGGTAGGTTTTGCACAGACAAGGCCAGCAAGAAACACTTACTCACATGTCAACCTCAGACCAGCAGGTCTATGGTTCCAGCCACGCCATCACCTTCAACGCCCCGCCCGCCGAAGACGAGTCTACCTTCTCCGTTGTTAGCAACACCCGCGACTCGACCAAGTCGAGATATGGACGTGGTGCCGTCTTCACCCGCGGCCGAGGCCAGCGTGGTGGACAGGCTGGCGGTCGTGGTGGACGAGGAGGAACGCTCCAGCGAGGCGGTGGCCCTGGTGGCCGCGGTGGCTACGGCTACGACCGCGGTGGTCGCCCGAACGCTGGCGGCCGTGGTGGCCGCCGCTTCGGCTGGAAGGACTACGACAAGCCTGCTCGCAACCGTGATGCTAGCATCAACATCAAGGCTGAGTGGAAGCTGCTCGAGGAGATTGACTTCAACCGCCTGGCCAAGCTGAACCTCGAGACCGACGACGGCGAGGACATGGAAGACTACGGCTTCCTCTACTACTACGACCGCTCGTACGACAAGAACCCCGTCAAGGGTGCCGAGAGGAAGCTCACTCCTATTGACCGTGCCGCGTACAACGTCACTACGTCGTCTGATCCCGTTATCCAGGAGCTTGCCGAAAAGGACGAGGCCACCATCTTCGCCACCGACAGCATTCTGTCGATGCTCATGTGCTCTCCTCGCTCCGTCTACCCTTGGGACATTGTCATTGTGCGACAGGGCAACAAGATCTTCCTGGACAAGCGTGATAACGCCGCCCTTGACATGGTGACGGTCAACGAGAACGCCGCCGACGCTCCCCTTGACGCTGCCGATGGCAGCAAGGACACCATCAACCAACCCGCTTCCCTTGCCGAGGAGGCCACCTACATCAACCACAACTTTGCCAACCAGGTCGTCACGGAGAGTGACTCTGCCAAGGTGCAGATGGCCCACGGCAACCCCTTCTACAACTCCTCCGAAGACACCGACCCGCCGGCCAGCAAGGCCTACAAGTACCGACGTTTCGACCTCTCTACCAACGATGAGGAGCCTGTGTACCTGGTTGTCCGAACTGAGATTGACGCCGTGCAGAAGAGCGGCATCAGCGGCGACGATCAGCTCATGACCATCAAGGCCCTCAACGAGTTTGACAGCAAGGCTCAGGGCAGCGGTGGCGCTCTGGACTGGAGGAGCAAGCTGGTCACTCAGCGTGGTGCCGTTGTTGCTACCGAGATGAAGAACAACAGCTGCAAGCTGGCTCGCTGGACCGTGCAGAGCATCCTCTCCAAGTCTGATGTGATGAAGCTTGGGTACGTATCCCCTCGATCCCCTCCACTTAACTCAACCTCAAATGCTAACCATGATTTAGTTTCGTCTCTCGTGTCAACCCCCGTACCAACGACAAGCACGTCGTCCTGGGCGTCATCGGATGGAAGCCCCGCGACTTTGCCAACCAGATGAACCTGTCGCTGTCCAACGGCTGGGGCATCGTCCGCACCATTGCCGACATGTGCCTGCACAGCGAGAACGAGAATACCAAGTTTGTCCTGGTCAAGGACCCCAACAAGTCCATCCTGCGCCTCTACGAGGTTCCGCACGACATTGACGAGGAGGAGGAGGAGGAGGAGGAGGCCGCCGAGAACCAGGAGGACGACGAGGGTGCAGAGCAATAGACGCCCGCGCCCACCGCTGCACATAGAGGTAGTATGCTGGTTGCTTTTCGCAGGGGAGGAGGAGAGAGCTTCGGAGCGGTTCCGCATTTTAATGACTGAAACTGCTGGAATGAAACGTCCGCGTCATGCCCCCCAAAAAGCTGTACTTTTTTCTTTACGATGTTGTTCGGGATAACCGAGGATGAGTGAACACAATGCCGCCTACGAATTGGCTTAGAGTCCCCTTGTGTGCCTTTTTTCCCCCTCTTTTCGCATTTGAATGTTTACCATGAGCTTTTACGAGTTTCCACGTCTGAGACTGCCAGTATGTCCGGCCGGCATATCTATGAATACTTCTTTTCTAGGCCATCTAACTGATATTGTTGAGCCATCTATCCTGAAGCGTCTTGAAACGCACAGGGGCAACGCTCTTGTCATAATCTTACGCTCCACCTACCTATACCTACCTACGCAGGTGCAGAGTTTCCTCGAAATAAGCATCGCCTTGTGTGACTCTTCCTCAACCAAATGCTGCTCCATTTCCCAACCAGTCTCCGGCTCAGCTGCGCCATCCTACTCACTGCATGATGGAACATTCTCGTGTCCATCCCCTCTAGAGGAGAAAGTCATTCTCCGTCTCACTTTCAGGCGCCATGGCCCCTTCATTGTAGAGTTCCCGTTCCAAATGGTACAACCACATCCTGGCGCAATTATGCTTCGCGAGGCGTAGGCGGATAGACGCAAAGTAAGTGGCGGCGAGCGCAGTGCGCCAGGCGAGGGTGCATCCCTTTTCTCCTCTAATTCTGCCTAAGACGACGTCGCGGGTCCAGAGGCGCGCCACCTCGAGGCGGAGACAACTATCCAGGGCCCAGTCTGAGTGCTTGGCATGGGTGTCCCGCACTTCAGATTCCAGCCACTCGCCAAAATACTGGACGTTGTGATCCAATGGCTGTTGGTTGGAGGCGGCTGGTTTGCTCGACGGTTGAAGAGCATAAGAGGGGCGGTTTGGGTTGACAATGGCTGGGAGAGTGCGGCGAGGACTGGCAGTCTGTGAAGTCCGGCTACCACGATATGTGTCATGAGATTTCTCAGGGGAAGACGGCTGAGCCAAGTTCCACAGCCATGGCTTGACAGGTTGCACCAGTCGTTCTGGAAGTAAAGGGGGCAGTCGCTCTGAAAGCAAACAGGGCGGTTGCTCTAAAAGCAACGAACGCGGTTGATACGAGCCAGGATCAAACCCCTGACGTTCGCTCCCCGAAGCTTGCTCTCTTCTTGTTCCTCCCGGTGCCTGCTGGGAGATGGGTGGAAGCCGCTCGTATGGATGGTACCGACTCGGAGCCAGTACAGGAGTCTGGGATGCATATCCGCCTGAGTACTCTTGAATTCTTGGAATTCCACTTGGGCGATATTCTGGACCCGAGTTTGGCAGAGTTGAGGATCTTGGCAGCGACACAGGAGCCTGGGGAGCATATCCGCTTGAGTACTCTTGAAATCGACTCAAACAACATTCTGGATCAGAGTTTGGAAGGGCCCAGAATCTTGGTATCGATGCAGGTGCTGAGTACTCTTGAGTTCCGCTTGTACGGTAGTCTGGCCTCGAAAATTGAAGGGTCGAGGATTCTGGTGCCGATTGAGGAGCCAGGGGTACATGTCCGCTTGAGTTTTCTCGAGTTCGACTTGTACGATAGTCAGGACTCGAGTCTAGAAGAATCGAAGACCTTGGTATCAATACGGGAGCCAATATAGGAGGCAGGGGTGCAAATCCGCTTGAATACTCTTGCATTCCGCTTGTACGATAGTCTGGCCCCGAACTTGGTAGAGTCGAGGACTTAGGCACTGAGTCAGAGGATCTGTACTCTTCGGCAGGGGTTTTGGAAGGCTGGGAGAGGAATAAACCCCCAGAAGCAGTAGAGGTAACCTGGAGTGGCTGCGTCGGCTCCTGGACCGGTCCCTGAGGCGACAGGGCCGGCGAGAGCATCTGTGGCCCTTCCATGTCTTCAACGGTATGGTCGTTGCTTGGAGTTGAAGACATACGTATCCCCCGGCCTTCTAGAACGACCTGCGTTGGGTGTTAGCCAAAGCAACAGAGCGGAACAATATCAACTTACAGCTCTTTCGGTGGTCGTGGGAGATCCCTGAACACTGCTCCTAGACCCATATTCTTCGGTGTTAATGATGAGCTGCTCCGGCGACTGTGGCTCATTGTAGGCTTTGTCATCTTCCGGCAGCCCGGGCTGATTGACGGGCCCTGGCATTGTGCTCGTATGGCTGTGGTTGGCGGGTAATTGAGAAGTACCACATCTAGGTCTGGTCGATAGTCGAACACGAATCCTTGCGCGCTCCGGTGCCAAAGTAGTGCCTGTTCCTGTTCTGGAGCTACTAACGGCCCTATTCTGCCTCTTGGTTTGGTCCTTTGACCTGAGATGGACGTTCCAGTCGGCCTCATCGGGGTTGAGCGAGTGACGCACGTCGTGCTGCAGCCGCCCATCAACGCAACATTGCTGGCAGATGGAGATTTGGCATTCGCAGCACTTTTGGACGGTTCCACGGCCCCGTCTATCGCAGTAGTCGCATTTAGCCATGGCGATACCGGAAGACTGCCAGCCGTGGTGTGCGGTGCGGGCGTACAAGGACATGAAAGATACTGGGAGGCCCGAGATTGCGGCTGGAGGAGCTTCGGACCTGGGAACCGGAGAAGCGTTTTCCAGGACAGGTAGAGTATCGGAAATTGAAGAATTTTCAGGGAAACGTTGAGCTTTTGTAGGCGGCTGAGTCCCAAGTACCGGCGTAGAGTTTGGTGAGTCCTCATCCATCGTGTCGGGATCCATTTCTGTAAAAGCTTGAGCAGCAACGATGTTTAAGAAGCAGCGACGATGTCAAAAGAAAAGGATAAAATGTATAGTATTGTATATGCGAGTAGTGAAAAGTAATGAAAAGAAGCTCAGTTGAGTGCAATTGCTCGGGGACATCTGATGGTGATATAGGGGGAGCTCCGGCCCAGGGAAAAGAGACAGAATCACTGCCAAAGGACTATGCGACTTGGTCACGAGAGGTTACGACGATGGATAGGAAACGAAAAGAACGGCCAGGCACCAATGTCCATGATTCAAGGCCCTTTTCGTGCCATGATACACTCCATGGACTGATGAGGGACGCACATGACTCCGCGCCCAACTGGATACCTAGGTAGTCTAGGCATTTGGCTGAGTGCGCGTGTGTAAATGTAGGAAGCAAAACAAGTAACGAAGACGTGACAAGGCCAAGAGTTGGGTATTTTGAGAGACTTGAATACAGGTCAGGTAGACGATTTGAGTGAAAGAAGAGCACCTCATGGGCGACCGGATGACTGCACTTGGGCTGGCCACTTGGCCAGCTCAATGACATGGACCATCTGGCGCATCGTTGCAGACGAACAGGGATGTGAATGACTGTAGCTCCTACCGCAGGCAAACAAAGCAACAATGCGGTTTCTTTGGATGGGCACCAGTCTGGTCTGCGGGTGATTCAAGGCAGAAAGAGTCTTGTTTGAAGCTTCATGGCGATTCCATCAAGAGGCCATGGCCGTCTGACTGTTGTGAGGGTCTACGTCACGTGGCTTAAGTCCATCACTCCACGTGCACCCAAGGGTCCAGGTCCGGGTCCGGGCCCGGGTCCAACTCCTCCAAAGAGGAGCTGGCGGGCCGTAGCCTAGCGGGCCATATGATTTTCTTGGCGGCCAAAGAGGCTAGAAGAGGACTCTCGGGTTTCGGCACGCAGCCTTTGCTCGCCAATTGAGTTGGGATAGTACAGCTCCCGTTGAGCCAGCAGCAATGACGCATGCGAGTGTAGCTATTTCGAGATGCTGCCGGCGGACTTGTCGGCATCTTGTGAGCCACAGTCGTCGTCGGCGAATAAGGTAGTTAGCGTTGCGAATCCGAGAGGGGTTTTGCCTCTGGCCACCAAAGGTTGATGCTACTGTAAGTTACCTAACTCCGTACTGTAACCTACGGAGTACTGGAACGGGATATCCTTTGCATCTTATCGCCTCACCACCGGAAGCACCGTGCGGCCAGTGGGCGAAGGAGGCTGAGGCTGGGGCTGCAGTGAGCAGGTTGCCTGGTAATTACTAGTAATGGGTAACTTGTAGGCGCGTTAATTGATCCAGCAACACCTGGGATATCCATCTAACTACCTACGCAGGTATCTACTGTCTACCTACCTAGACAATGCCTCGGCGTCGCCGTCAAACTCGGCCTTGACCTTATGGCTTCGCCTCCGTCATCTGCATCAACCAACTGAACTAGCCAGTCTAGGCCCAAGCCAGCCCAAGCCAGCTGGAAGCCGACCCCACCAGAAAGCCCAGTACATATAGTAAACCAGGCCTATAACGATACATTCCGATACGGGGGGTCCTAACAATAAAGTCCGACTATCGTTATAATAAGATTTTATAGATCTATATACCTTTTACTAAATTTACTAATTAGTTATACCTAATCCTGTTAAAAGGTACTTCTTAATAGAATATTACGTTTTTCCTACTTATACTATTCTCTAGTAACTCGCGATACTATATTACTTATAAAAGAGCTATTGAAGTAGCGCTATAGCCCTATTATCTATATCTTTACGCTATTCTTTATACTTAATAAGTATAACGTATATGTATAGCGAGTGCAACAGACAAGCGAGTATAACATTAGAAATTTCACCTTAAAATCGCGATTTTAAACCACTCTTAAAACTT
>QUZG01000228.1:0-15738 GCA_003693545.1 Pseudonectria buxi
TATATATATACGTTATAGAAACTAAGAACACGACTCTATAAGCAGTACGCAAAGCATCGGGTATTTTTACAGCCTTTGCTTTTTGCAAGGTAAGACAGTTTCGACCAAGGGGAGACAGTGTTTGTTTCATTGATCTGGAGTAAATGGTTAGTTGGTTGGGCAATGACATCGCGAGTAATGCAAGCAACAGGATTGGAGGAAGCGTTTCTACCCATATCTATCAGCCTGATCACTTGACATATCAGCCGGCGGAGTATTCAAGCTATCTGATTGGAAGAGACAGCGCTATATGCCAGGGTCGCTGAGGAGAGATTTTCATTCTTTCATAAACTAATGTTAGCTCAGACAACATCCAAGCCTAGACTCAAGGGCTCCGGCGTTAACAATCCATTATCATGTTTTGGTAAGTTCAATCCCAGTAGCCTTTATAGATGACAAACTAACCCTGCAGTAGTGAGATGACGCCCCCGATCGGGGTATCCGTTCAACGGATGAGCCCTGATCGATGGAACCTCGGCTCAATAATCGTTTGCGAAAGAATCCATCCTTCCTCTACCAAGCCAGCTAGTGCACTCGCGACATGGCAAGATGGGGGGAACATCTTCTACCTTCGCAAGAGAACCTCGGACGACGTAACAGATGGAGGAGACTCTCAGATTGATGGGGTGCAGTTCGCCGGGACTTCAGCTGCTGTCTGGTGCATCGGAGGATCTTTCGTCAAGGCTCACGCCTGGCGTGGGGAGATGGAACTTGAGTCCGACATTATCAGTTTCGTCAAAGCAAAGACGCCCGAGGTACCTATCCCGGAAGTTGTCTATGGTTGGATCGACCACGAGATCAATAGAAACTTCCTCATCACCAAACGGGTCAAAGGACAGACGCTAGAGCAAGCATGGCCTCGACTCTCTTTGCCTCAGCGTATGCAAGCCGCCAAGGACATTGCCGGCTTTGTTGCCAAGCTCGCTATGAACACTTCACCACGCTTCCAAACAATCTCCGGTTATGGAGTACGTGAGCCATGGCTTCAAGAGTCTCCTCCGCAATCGCATCCAACCTGGCTACCAAGATCACTTGGTCCATTCTCGCTAGAGGAGATGCGGTCCAACATGGCAAAGATCTCGACTGAGCCTCCTCCAGTGGTTGACCCGTTGTTCCACTTCTATCACGCTGACCTGGGACCGACTAATATTATAGTCATGCAAGACGGTACCGTTTCTTCCATACTCGACTGGGAGTCTGCTGCCTATTACCCCAAGTTTTGGGTAGCGACCAAGACCTCGCTCGGAGCATTCAGACTGGAATGCGAAACTGACAATCCCAGGCTTTGGGGACAGCTTCTAGGTGATGCACTCGAAGCGTGCGACTGCAAGCGACAGGATACCGAATTTCGCAGGTGGGTTAACGCTGTGGAATGAATCACTAGGTTGAAGATTGGGAAACAAGCCTCGTAGTGCCTCATATTGAGAGTATCATAGTACAACGCAAGAACAATGACAAATAGCTCATCATTCTCTATCTACATGCTTGACATGATTTGTTCTGTGAAGCATTGTTAATCACCACCGTTCTAGATCATACCCCAAATAGCCATAACACCATACGATGCTCTAGGTATCTATGATCTAGTCAGCTTACAAGCTAGAGTATACAGAGAAGGGGGGATAAATACAGAGGTGTTACTCAGGTACATGTCGAGCCATATCTCTCGCACGTCTAAGCGTATATTGGCTTGTCGTACGTGCAAGATCAGTAGCAGCTGTCTTTCGAGTCGACTAATTCGGTAAAGGTAAATTGGGCCATGATTACGATAGGAAGTGGAAAGTACGCAGAATATCAAGTACAAAGAATGATATTATGAAGAGAATGGAGTTGAAGTGCTGAAGAGAAGGGAAAAGACGAGCTTTTGAAGGCATAATGCTAGACTTCAAACCACTCAGCAGACCTCGCCTCGCCTTGGTAAGCTGACAGATAGCACGGTTACATTTTCATGATTCACGAGTGTCTGCGTAGTATTCGCGAGAGTAAGCCTTGCGTGACTGAGCTGTTGGTGATGGTATCTGCAACCAGCAGCAGGCAGAACTGTACCCTAGCGGTCAGGCAACAGACCATTTACAGGCTTCTACACACTTCTTTATAGCCTCAACTATCAAATACCAATAGGTCGTTCAAATGGTAATACTTGACAGAATCCAGATAGCTCAAGCTGCATCTACGTCTACAGCTTGTACATTATTTTAAATTGTTTAAGCTTTCGACGGATACGCCTGTCATAGGAGCTGTTCCTCATCGTGTCTATCGGTCTTACCGCCGTATTTGCTATACACATATCAGCCTTACCACACATCCATGTCAGAGATGATGCTTCCGATAAATATTGTGCTGCGTGGTTATCTTTCCTTGGTCCACATCATCGCCCCACGATTTATCCAGATTGACACTATCACATGTACCAAACTGTGCTCATGACTGAAATCTGTCCAACTATAGCGGCAACAGTTGCAGGGCTGAAGGTACAGCATCGTAATAACTTCCCATTAAGATGGACCATCATTTTATCACGCCATGTGTCGCTAGTGAAAGGGGCACCAACTGATGCAACATCATCCTAGTTGACACACGCCTACACACACACACCTTGTTGGCAAGTGATCATGCCGTATGGCTACATCTCTTCCGTCGCCACTGTTGGCTACTGAGCCTTTTGAACTAAGCAAGACACCATCAGGGCAATGCTTATAGTGCACAGCCTCCAACACTATCACAAATCCCATTCTCATTAAGCGCCGAGCACCAGCGAGTTGGGGTGAAGAACAGTCTGTTGGTAGTAGTATGCATGAAAACGAATTCAGCCTAATTTAATTTTGGTATTGACAAAGGCCTTCCGTAGTAACAAGATGACCAAGGTCCTATGTACAGAAGGGTGACACACTGCTAGTTGTTACGTTCCATCAACTCTTAATCTCAAAACAAGGCAATCACTTAAGCCAGACCAAAGCCAGCAGAGGTCATGACGCTCTTGACGTCAGCGTAAGGGGAAGCCTTGGCGACCGTCTTACCCTCAAAGCTGGAGAGGAAGCTCGTGTCAGCACCGTCGAGAGTACCAGAGCTGCCGAAGCCGTTGACCTCGCAGTTGCGGCCCAGAGCGCCGGCGCAAGCAGTGTTGGCACCAGCACCAGCACTGAAGAGCTGACCCTTGTAACCCTTGGAGTTGACAGGGTTCTTGACGTTCTGGAAGATGTTACCCTCGGCGAGAACGGAACCAGCATCAATCTCAAAGGCGTGGTCGGGGACGTCGTGGAAGAAGTTGTTGACAGCGTGGAGAACGGTGTTGCCAGAGACTTTGGGGCCACGGCCAGAGACGCGGTAGACGTAGTTGTTCTTGAAAGTGACCATGTCATTGGCACCGGTGAAGTAGAGACCCCAGTAGTGGTAGGTGTTGCAGCTGGCAGACCAGTTGGTGGTACCATCAATCTTACTGTTGGTGATGGAGACACGGTTGCAGGCCTTGTTGCCGAGAACAATGTGCTGTCGGCCGATGAGAGAGGTGGTGACGTGGTCGATCCAGACAAGGTCGGTGTCGTCGAGCGTGATGGCATCACCACCCCAGACGAGAGAAGGGTTGAGCTCAGTAATGTGGATGTTCTGGATAATGACGTTCTTGGCGCCAACAACGCGGAGACCCTTGCCACGAATGACGCCCTTGGAGCCAACACCAATGATGGACTTGTTGGAGCCAACCTTGATGGGGTTCAGACCGGCCTTGTCATACTTGACGTTGGCCTTGGGGGCGCTGGACTGGTAGTTGCCGCACCAGTTGTCCTTGTTGATGGCCAGTTGGCACTGAGGCTGAGTACCCCATGGGGCGCAGCCTTGCTCGCTGGCAGTACCTTCGGTGCCGACAAAGTTGAAGGCGCGGTCTAGGTAGATGACGCGGGGAGAAGAGTCGCCAAGGTAGGAGACGAGCTCATCGTTGGTCTTGGGGTAGACGGCCTCGGCAGAGCCACCACCGGTGGTAGAGGCGGCAAATCCTTCAGCTTGGGTGGGAAGAGTGCAAAAGGCCGAAGGGAGGAGAGCAGCGACCGCAAAGAGGGTCTTGAAGAGAGAAGGCATGGCTGATAGTAAGTGACTGGCAGCAGTATATATACGCAGGTTAGTAAACGAATGAACAAAATAGAACCAGAGACCCAGCCACTGGTACGTAGAGATTGAATGAATGAATAATGAGACAGAGAGTTGACAAGAAGAGATGACAACAAGAGGAATGTCGTCAAGCTCATATGTATTGTGTCTGTCAAGCCAATCTCCACTCAAACCATCAGTTCTCCTTCGACAGGAGCATCTTGTAAGGATGCGTACAGGTTGTTGCATGGGTATTCTGTTTGAACCCCTTGGAAACGGAATTTCGGCAATGGGGTTCTGACATTCTCCCCTATTAGCGATATGGCAGAGCCTTGCTTCGTAGTGAAACTCTTAGTCGAGTCGCAGGGGGCTTGTCGTCTTCAGCGCTCGGTGCACCATAGGATCCCTGGCTAATATTTCCACAGTGGGCTATCCTAGAGCCTCTGATTCGAGGAATCTTATCATATCCATGGCCGACGTTTCGGCGCGGTGGGTTCTCTGTAGGGAGACCCCTTGAAATGTAAAGACGGTTGCTCTTATTGGTGGATTATTGTCAAGGGACTGTGTAAGCGAGATTTTGTAGGACTCTCCCTGGGTGTCATAACACGACTTTTGTGTTTGAAGTTACGTGCAGCCGAAGCGAAGCAAATCAAAGTTGCCTAGAATCAACGACTCAAGACAATGGAGATGATATCTTAACTTGACGGTTAATTACTTGGTGATTCGTTACTCGCCGGCATCGGTAATAGACCTTGACAAGAATCTCAGTGTCTCAAGGTAGTAACTAACTCTTTGATTAGAAGGACTAAAAGAAGACACTATTTTGATAAGTCTGGTGGTCTTATACTAGAGTAATGTCGGGCCTACCGAGTACGGAGTAATGGTTTGTGAAAGCAGTCAAATTGAGATGCCCTTGAAGGGATAGATAATCTGGGTGACACAGCTCAGTCTAGTCTCACAGGCATACTCACACCTCGAAATGCCAAAGGCAAGGTCCATGATGCACATAAAATCTTATTACCTAGCTACGGTAGGCTTGATGTGTCTCCGAGAGTTATGTGGCACGAGTAGTCTTGCTCAGTTACTTTATATGAAGTCTACCATGATTACATGGAAGAACAACGTGATGGAGCTTTTGATTGATGAGTCTTGTGTGTAAGTCGAATCTCACGGCCCTGTTGCAGGGTACTTGGTTTCGATCCATCGACACGACTGAGTTTCGCTGGTGCAAAGTACTCCAGTTCTCCGAGTGGAATATTGAGTCCACGGATAACCTAATGCTATGTTTATTGACGGGGAGTCTTTAAAGAGACAGGGATACAGTTAGCTCGCTGCAGACGACAGGAAACAGGGCAGTAACGTCTAACGAACTCCTAGGCTTTCCATGTCACTTCTGGGGTCTTGTTTGCGTCAAAAGGATGGTTCTCAAGAAGCTCTTGACAAGTCAAAGATAATCATATGGTGCAGGTATATAAAGCCTACTCTATGTGATCCAAGTACAAAAAACACCGGTGATGCCTGACTTCCAGCCTCGGCTCAACCTTTTAGACATCAGTCTTGTACTTCTTAGTACCCCGCAGCATCATCCAGACATCGCGCCAGAATCCAACGGGAGCCTCTTCAAGCGAAGCCTCGTAGGCGTCGATAAGAGGAGCCTCGAACAACAGGTCAACGTCCTGCGCCCGGACGAACTTGGTCTTCTTGATGAGCTTCCAGCCAACAAACAGGACGGGGACGAAGACGGGCATGAAGTAGGCGGTGATGAAACCACTGACGCTGAAAGGCGACAGGGATCGGTAACCGTAGAAGAAGACGATGACAATCTCGGAAACAAGGGCGAACCAGGCGCTGTAAGGCTGGAACCAACCCCGGTAAGGAAGGTTCTCGCGGTTAAAGTTCTGAGCCTGAGTTGCCTTGTGGAAGCGGATGTAGGTGATGAGAGCAGTGATGTAGTAGATCAAGGTGGCACCAGTGGCGAGGTTGATGAGCCAGCTGAGGACCTCTGCGGAGCCGTTTCCGAGCTGCAGGAAGGCCAGGAGAGGGAAGATCATGGTGACGGCAAAGGCGTAGATGGGGGTACCGCCCTTGGTGACCTTTCGCAGGAACTTGGGCGCATGGCCCTCGAGAGAGAGACCATAGAGACAACGAGTGGCGCTGTAAAGGCAGGTGTTGCCAGCAGCGAAGATGGTGGTGGCGAACAGAGCGGTAATCAAGTGAGGCAGGCCGTCAATGCTAAGGTTCTCCATGGCGATGATGTAGGGCGAGGCTGCGGCGCTTCCCTTGCTGCCACTGCCCTTGCTGTAGAGGGCATCGAGTACGGGATCCCGGGGACCAAGGATGATGGTAACGGCGAGGCAGCCACCAATGAAGAAGATCAGGATACGGGCATAGAGGGCCTGGGAAGCCTTCTTGACGTAGATGCGGGGGTGCTTGACCTCGCTAGCCGCGATGCTGATGAACTCGGGTCCGACGCAAGTAAAGGAGGCAGTCCACAGGGCAGCAAGGAAACCCTCAAATCTACCAGTGCTTCCAGTGCTGAAGTATTCGAGCATCGGGGCAGGATCGTTCCAGTGTCGGAAACCGTAGGCATCGTGTTGGGGGTTGCCGCCGCACATGGTGACAAGAGTGAACATCATGAGGATGGTGAGGAGGAGAGCCTTGCCGAAGCAGAGCCAGAACTCGGCGGCACTGTAGACCTTGACGGCAAAGATGTTGATGAGACTATGCGAGATGGGTTAGTTGACGTCTCCATGATACCAGCCTTGGACATGGAAAAGGGAACGAAGTAAGCTTACAAGTAGAGAACGAGACAGCCCCCGACGATTGCTCCAGCGGGAATGTTTGGACTCCAGAACGACAGGACCAGACTGAGAGCCGTAATCTCAAAGGGGACAATGAGGCCGAGATAGATGTAAAAGTTCCAGCCGCCAGCGAAACCGAGAGCTTGGTCGACCCAGTGGCCAGCCAATCGAATGAAACCACCGCTGACGGGCATGTAGGTTGTCATTTCGGTCATGGAGTTGTTGATGTTGGCAAGGACGCAGCAGTAGACGATGAAACCGAGAAGCAGGCTGAGCGGGCCGGCAGAGTGCAGAGTGCTACCGATACTGACAAACAGCGCTGTGCCGATACCACCTCCGATACCAAGCATGAAGATGGTTCGGATCGACATCTCACGGTGGAGTTCGCTGGCGGTAGTGACGGCGAAGATCTCGCCATCGCGGGCGTTGGGGTCGACGCCCTCTGCATGGGAAGCATTGACAGGCTTCTCGAGGGAAGCGCGCCGGGAATGGCTCCCTGAGGCGTTTGGGCTTTTACCGAGAATGGCCATCTTGGTCAAGTTGTTGTCTTGATCCCGGGGGTAAAAGGAAACAAATGGAGAAGGGTGAGGAAGGTTGAGATGAGTGGAGCAGAGATGGGAAAAGCAAGGAGGCGATAGATGGAGACTTTATACAAGCTCGACGACTCGTCTATGGTGCTATCGTGATGCTAGCTAGATCTAGACCGAGCAGGCGGCTCCGGAGGAGGCACCCGGCCCATGGGGAACATCGAGATGGGATTGGGGTAATGGATCCCGAGGGGGGTCTCGGAATGGGGTATTGGGGTAGTGGGGATTGTGGGGACGCGGGAATGGAGCCGAGAGCATTTCGGCATCATGAGCACAGTGGGAGCGAGGTCTCGACCGGGCTAGGGCAGATCAAAGCTTGTCGGTTGGCATTGCCCAGTTGATGGGTTTCCCACCGTTGATCACCAAGACGAGACGTTCAAGCCCCGTCTACAGCTACAGCGTGCTTCACAGCTTCTTCTACAGCCTGCATCTTGTCGTAGTCGAGCCTCACAACGGCCACATCTCAGCCGCACCCGGCTGTTGCGTCGACAAGTCTCTGCCAAGCCCTTGTCAATTCTGCCAAGTCGCTGCCAGTCGTGGCTGGCTCTTGATGGATTGCTTGGAAATTGAGACCGTGTCGGGGTCCCCAGTGCCCTCTCAGACTCTCCCCGTCTGGGGTAAGTGGACCCTCCGATAAGCGGCAATTAAAACGCTTTACGGTGCAAACATCCTAGTTAGAGCTCAAGAGCTGTGCGTCAACTGCCGTAGTCGGTAAGCCCGCTCAAACTGCACTAGGTAGACCATCACGAGACGGTTGCTTGCTAAGTGGGGTGGGTTTCCAAAGAGCCTTGACGAATCTCGTCGTGTTCTAGATTCCAGGCGTAGGTAGCTTTTGGGCATTGGGCAGCATGTAAATGAACAAGCATGGGAAAGGGGGTTGGCTAAAATACGTAATTCCCGCTCCTGGCGCCTCTAGCTGTCTCACGTACGGTATCGTAACTCTCTGGCTCTCCCACTCGCCACTGTACTAACGGAATCCTGTTTTTCATACGCTAAGTATTTAAGAGGGTCGGCTCGCCCGAGACCAATCGGGACGCATTGAGCGTATTAGCATTGAGGCCATCGCTAGTTACTGTGCTGTACAGTCGGATCTTGAGATCTCGGGACGACAACATGGCAACTTGGGACATGGTGGTTGTCTGGGCAAATCAAGTAAGCGCCGCCTGGTCCGAACACACTACATGTCAGTTCAAGAGGGCGATGAGTATTGTTCGGATCTGATTGAACGAGAGTAATTGAGATGTTCGAATCCGTCTGAATTGGGTGAGGGGGCCGCATCTCCCGGAGTGTGCGGAGAATCTAGTCCGATCCGTATCTCGCCCCACGCAGCCAGAGTACCTAAATGGACCCGATGAGGGCGTTATGAAGCATCTACAGTAATGTAGCGCCAAGTAGCAAGAGGACGGTCAAACCATCCATCACCATAACGACTAGGCGGAAGGATAAGTGCCATTGAGATTACCTTCGCACTCACATCGGCTCGACACCACGTGAGATCCCCAGACATGATCCCCAGACATATGATAGTCCCCGCGCAATCAAAGACATCTATCTGCCCAAGTGTGCGGAGACAGACCTCGTGAGGCTATTTGATGATTTGTTTTGCCACGGGTACCTGGACGGACCCGATGGACGGGCTGTAATAGCCGCAGCGGCATGTACCGTCATGTAGTTGGAGAAGGCGAGATCATTCTACGCACTTGTCTCGTCAGATGATCGAAGTGGAAGATGAGTGCTTCTCAATTCATGTAATTTGATTGGGCATGCTCGACGTTAGTGGCCTGGCTGTGCTCCGTAGTCCCCGCCCGCACTCCAAAGTCTCCGCACTTCGAGAGATGTGGATGGATGTGGATAGATGCGTACTTGCGTAGGCTCAGCAACACAGGATCGGACTAACTCAGTTCCGAATCATCTTAACACGAGTCAAGAATGGCGGGCTGAAAATGACTCACCAGCCTCGGAAAGAGAGCAGTTCTCTTCCGGGCAGAGGTAAAGCCTTCTCGAAGCAATACCACGATGCTCAAGATTGAAAGCTGGAGGGGGATGGCCCAGATACTGCGTGACTTGTTGGTAATCGATTACAGTGCCAAGACGGTTTGATGAGCATTGGACTGGTAAGATTGGGCAAGTATCCTGTCCTATGGGGAGCCCCGGAAGACTGCGGCTGAGCTGACTTTGGCTACTGGGAAGCCATCGACTAGAAAAGACTAGTGGCGGATCACAGGTCTCAATGTAGGATGAGTACGCAGCACCAGTAGCGGATGAGAACTGTGGCAACGTGGCGAGAGCGGGATAAGATTGATACGACAAGCAAGTACAGTGGGATAAGGCTGATGGATGACAACGGCGGGATAAGACCCGTTGGGATAAGATTAATGGCATGGCACGGTGGGTGGGCACGGTGGGATAAGCTCGAAACAGTGGGATGAGAATCGGTGGGATGGGAATAGTGGAGTGAGGTTGGCCGGGGTTTTTTCATGCAGACCATCGTCAATGCAACCAGCTCCCACTCAATCCATGAATCTGCTTAGCAACCGACAGTCTGCTTTGCGATGCGATGAAGCAGTAACAAGAGATATTCGGGTATTATATAGAAACTGTAGCGCACCTATAGATGCAAACAATTGACCAGACAGACTCCTTCTGAAAGAGTATCCGATACCTCAGCTCTCCATCTCGTTCATCTAACCTATACATCATTGTATATCCCCACTACTCGTCATGTTTTCCCACGCCATTTTTACTCTGCTCTTTGCAGCTGCCTCCCAGGCCGCTTCGATTCAGCCCATTTCAGCATGTCGAAGTAAGCTTCGTGTCGAAACTCACATCAACTCCGGACCTAGCCTCGATGTTGTTTCATCTCTCATCATCGGCTCTGAAGCTGCCGTCTTGATCGACCTGCCTCTGGCAATCCCCCAGGCAGAGAACTTGGCAGCCTGGGTCAAAAACACCACCCAGAAGCCCCTGGTCGCGGCTTTCAGTACACACTCGCACCCGGATCACTACCTTGGTGGTGCGGCATTCTTGGAGCACTTTCCAGACACCAAGTACTACGCCAACAGCCATACTGTAGAGTACATCAAAGGCGAGGCACCGGCCAAGGTAAGCGTGAACCAGCATGACGAAGAATGAGGACAGAGTTGCTGACCTGAACAGGTGGATTTCTGGAGCACTGCTCTTGGCCAAGACAACATTGCTGCCAATACCACGATCCCGACCCCATATGACTTTGCGTTCTTCACTCTGCCCAACGATGAGCATACTCCAATCCATCTCCTCAGCCCAATTACGGGTGACACTGTTCATGAGACGCTGTTCTGGATCCCTTCAATCAAAACTCTGATTGCCGGAGACTCAGTCTACAGCAACGACTTGCACCTGTGGCTTGCCGATCTTTTGACCCCGGCTCTCACCACATCTTGGCTTACAACCCTGGATCTCATCAGCGACTTGAAGCCGACGACTATTGTACCGGGCCACTCTCTCAAAAACAACCATTTCGCTGGAAATGCCAATCTCGACCATACCCGCTCCTATCTTGAGTTTTGGCAGACCCAAATAGAAAGCAAGGGTGCGGATTATTACACGCCTCAAGAGGTCTTGAGTCTACTCACCACAGCTTTCCCGGGACTCAACTCGTCTACATCCAACACGCTTGTCAACATCACGGCTGAACAGTACGGGAGAGGAGGAAAGAAGCAAGCCCACTTCGTTGACCTCGAGTCATACACTGATGCAAAGGCTCTGACCGGGTTCAACTTGTAGTTTTATTCGAGAAATAGCCATTGTTTGACGGGACATCCTTGACTAAAATAGTTGCAGCTTTTGAAACTTGCACTTGGCTAGTGGGTAATTTCCAGACGTTCTAGCAGTATTCCATTCACATTCTCCCTGCAGGTAGCGCCGAAGCTACAAAATAGAAATGGTATGCGCCATGGTATCAAGATCATAGGATAAAGGAATATTAACAACATAAAATGTCTACTCAGCTTGAATAGCAGTCATGAGGGTGCAGGGTAGCATAGAATGGAGCAGCACACGAGCTCGGACCGCTCGGAGATAACGTAACGTCATCTTAAATTTGCCCTGCATAAACCTTTCGAGGGTTCTGAATTCTCACCTCTTCTGACCTCACCTCGTCCTCATATAATACCATCATCGAGTCATCTTGCTTGGACATCTTCTTTTCGTCCATATATAGGCTCCTATACCAACGCATTTCCAGCTGTTCTTCTTGCAGTTGGAGACCTCCGCAGTCACCATCTCATCCGCCATCAACCGACCACAATCATGGCATGCATCGCCAAAATCGCCGAACTCCGGCCTCTCCCTACCCCCGACAAGACTCTGGGATCCTTCATCGCCAGTCAAGCAACCAACTGGGGGACCATTACCGCCAGTTGCGCCATTCCCGAGGTAACCGGCTCCATGGCGGCCAACTACAGCTCCTGGGCCGAGGATGTCTCGAAATGGTACCTCAAGAACCGACACGAAATGTCGAGCTTGCGCGATGCCTGTAGCCACAACGGAATCTACAAGAGCGCCGCTTCCATCTTCCCTCCGCTGACGAGCACCTGCGATCAACTTTCTTGGCTTGGACCTACGCCTACCAACGACAATGCTTCCAACGATGATGAAGGAAGCGCTGCCCCACAGCTCAAGGTTGGGCGGTTGGGTTGGGCTATTGCTGCCACGGTGCTGGCTTTGACTGTCATGCAGTGAAGAGCATGTTCATTGTGTATAGTTGAGATAGGGAATAATACTGTAATATTGCCAATTTGCAGGCAGCGTATCCAACGGATGCAACATGTGCCTCTAGGTGCTTGACCTCATTGAGGAATTGGTTCAATCGGGTCTCGGCAGCTTGCACAGGCAAGACTGTCTACAAGGGGCACTTTGGTATAGACTTCAATTCCCCAAATACCCTTAGACTCAACTACAGTCGAGATCAATCTCAATCCAAACGTCTTGCAGCCGCTGGAACATATGTGGCTCGTTGCTCAACCCCCTCTTCATAACCTCCAACGGATCCTTCCATCCGCGCTGACGTAGGACTCTTACAGAATCCTTGACCCTGTCCAATAGCCAAGCCCTAGTTGGGGATTCCTTGTCGCAAGCAAGGGCTCCGAGTAGAGTGTGGTACGACGTCAACTCTAGATACGGACAGTATCTAATGGTTAATTTACTCAAAGCTTCTTTGAGTTGGTCTGCAGCCACGACCAGATTAGCGGTGAATGACAGAGGCCACCGAAGACCGAGGTAGAGTTCAGTTGACAGAAAGGCAATGCGAACAAACGGGTCTCGGTTGATTCGCAGAGCCGTAAGTGCGAGCTGCAGCCGTGCTACTGGCCCCTCGCCATCGTTTGAAGTGGATGATGGGGTGCAATCCCAGGCGTTTCTCAGCAGTAGAATGTCCTCGGATACCGAAGCAAGGATGGGCATTGTTTGGTTACCATGGCTGCTTAGGAATTCCACGACCTTTTCATGGTAAAATCGTGGGAAACCTAGTACATGGTTGATCGAGTCACTATGCGATATTAGCATTTCGCCCCCAGGCTTTTGGTAGGTATACACACAAAACTATCATGCTACAGACTACAGGAGGTAGGATTTCCATGCCGTGGTCGTGTCTTTGGTTCATCATGTGAAGCAATCCCTCCATGTGGACATTCCAGGCAACGTGGTTATTTGCCAGTTGCTCTTCAAAGGCCAGTGTGACCACGGCTACCATGACACCATCGGATATAGCTGGCTCATGGCTGATGCACTGGACGACGCGACTCATGGCCTTTGACAAATGAAGCTGAGCATTTCGCTGTGACTCTCGATCGGGGCTCCAATACCGCATGCCCCCAGCCAGCGTGGCCTCCAATGCGGCTGGCTCGGAGGCGATGAGATCAATCCAGGCAATCTCTTCAGGGTGTTCTAGTACCGGTCTAGTGTCTAGAAAGACTAGATACCGTAGCATGCGAACTGTATCAAACATTCAGCAAGTGCCAATGCTGCCTCGAGGACGCCTACTACGCACGATATTGTACCGGAGAAGGATTGGCTGTAAGGAACTCTGGCTCGGCAGGTCTGTCAGCTACATCGGAAGTAGACTGTGAGGTAGGCTGTTGAGACTTTGTTCCTCGACAAACGACCTGCTTCAACGTCTTGAATTTCCTCAGCTCTGCCTCTATCCTGCTCATGCGCTGGCGTCGATTGGCAAAATTGTTCCTAGTAACATACGCCCTCATCTTCTTCGAGTCAGCAGGAGACAAGGCCGGCGTTCCGGTCGCGTTCAAGAACATGAGACGCGGCTGATTCATGATTTCGAAATTCTTGAAATCCGTTTATGGAAAATGGTATTGTACGAGGGCATAAGGAAAGAAGCTGATGAGCGTCATACGTGCTTATAAAAATACTGATGGAGTCGCCGATTAATAATGGTTCGCGAGAGCAACGCTAGGCTATTACAGGAAAATGAGATTTGGGAAGACGACAAGGAGTCCCCGGACCTAGGAAACCCGCGCGCTAATTATGATCCCAGAGCTTTGTACTGTATGGTAAGCAAGTGACGTATCGTGGTTGATCATGGGTTCATGGCCCGTTGTATCAAACGCTATGCCTTGATAGGGAAATGAGATTTTAGCATTCGTCGACTGACAACTCCAACTTCAATCTCGCCCCGTGAAATGGTACAATTGTAATATGGACTTGTTGCGGAAATGAAAGAGTGTCTTCTGAAAGGCAGAGGATAGGGTATAAAGAACCGAAGTCGACGCTTCATACTGCTCTGCTTTCAAGAGTCAAACCTTTTCAATACGATATATTATACAAACAGTCTACCACCAAGTCTCTCCGTTCAGCACTAGACCAGTACCTATGCAATGGCACAAACCTCACCCTCAGGCACCAGAAACATGTCTAGACAGTGGATCTTGACTGGCCAAGAAGGGTTCGACACGTCCCTCGAGTACCAGGAGAACGTCAAAATCCTGTCCGCAGACGAACTTGGTCCCAGCGACGTTCTTGTTCGACTCCACGCTGCCAGTCTCAACTACCGAGAACTCGTGATTGCAGGACCTGCCGTAAGTCTCTTGACTGCCGCGAATTGTTCGAATTGTTTCCAGCTAACTTGCCTTTTCAAGGGTATCAACGGACCAATCACCCCTCCCATCATCCCCGGGTGTGATGGCGCTGGTGTTGTCGAGGCCGTCGGCTCTGCCGTCAAGGACTTCAAGACGGGCGACCGTGTGATAACATACTTGGCGCCCAAGCTTGTCGAAAGCCGAGGTGACGATGCTCTGTTAAGCATGGCAGATGCTATTCTCTCTCTAGGTCAGGGTGTTGATGGCACCTTGCGATCCAAGGCTGTCTTCCAAGACGTTGGTCTAGTCCACGCTCCCTCGTCAATCGGATGGTTGCCCGCGGCAACTTTGACCTGCAATTGGGCCACGGCTTGGAATGCTCTCTTTGGTCAAAAGGGTTACCAGGTCGGACCTGAGTCATGGGTCTTGGTCCAAGGTACCGGCGGCGTCAGCATCGCCGTCCTGCAGATTGCCGCAGCAGCTGGATCCAATGTTGTCGCAACTACTTCTTCCGAGGAAAAAGCTGCTCGCCTTCAGGCTTTAGGTGCCAAGCATACCGTCAACTATCGCACAAATCCCAAGGGCTGGGGCAAGGAAGCTCGCAGTTTCACACCCGACAATCGTGGGTTCGACTTTGTCATTGATATTGGCGGGAATGAAACGCTCCCACAGTCCCTAGTCTCTGCACGCATTGATGGGCTCGTCTCCGTTGTGGGTGGTGTTGGAGACAGTGCGGACGCAGTGCCCTTGTTTTCTGTTCTTTTCCATACCTGCGTTGTTAGAGGTGCTCTTGCAGGAAGCCGTTCCCAACTAAGAGAGGTAGTGCGGTTCATTGACGAAAAACGCATTGTGCCCGCCGTCGACGATGTTGTGTTTGAGTTGGCCGAAGCCAAAGAAGCCTATAGACGTTTGAGGGAGAAGAAGCATTTCGCAAAGGTAGTGATAAAGATTGATCACTAGGTACCTAGGTAATGACAAGAGCTTGCGTGCTCTCATTCTTTCTCAATCATACTTTGGGTTGGCCGAAAGAGCGGTGCTTCGTACAACCTTCGTGCAACTTAACTCAAATCCGTGCAGCGAGTCAGTTGACATACGGCTCCGACAATTAGCCGCCACACTCTTTTTGATCGATTGAATAACTAAGGCCCTGATCGGCAA